>WYDI02007182.1:16319-54461 GCA_009867235.2 Psittacus erithacus
CTCCCCCAACACATCTAGTTTAAAGCTTCCTTGACCAGCCTGGCAAGCCTCCTACCAAAACTGCTCTTCCCCTTCGTTGTCAGACCAGCTCCACCAGCCCCCAGTAGACCTGCCCTACTAAATTGTGTCCCATGTTCAAGATATCCATACCCTTGGCTATGGCACCAGCCTTCTAACCATATATCAACCTGGGAAATCCACCTAGCCTTTTTAAGGTCCTCCCCTGTATACTGGAGAACTGATGAAAAGACAATTTCAGCTCCAGAGCCCCTAACCACCTCTCCCGGGGCTCTGTAGTCCTTCTTTATGTTCTCCAGGCTACTGCTGTCTATACCACTAGCACCCACATGGATCACTAGAAGTGGGTAATAGTTGGACTTACTAAAGCAGGCAGCCTCTCTGCAACATCCCTGATCCATGCTCCTGGTAGGCAACACACCTCCCTTGAGACTAGGTCAGGCTGACAGATGGGTGCCTCTGTGCCTTTCAAAGTAGAGTCCCCTACTACTACGACCCGCCGCTTTTTCCTGGCAGCACCAATAGAGATCTTCTTTAGCAGTGCATCAGCCGGTTGTTTCTGGTGTGAGGGTGTTTCTTCGTTAGCCCCCTGCAGAACTAAAAAGCAGTTTTGGGTGGGGACATCAGATTTAGGAGGAAGCCCCTTGCTTTTAATTGTCCTCTTCATCCTTTTTTTGTTGGGTTTTTTTGTTGCTGTCTCCCAGCTTCCTGGGTTAGCGGCCTCCTTCTTCCCTCCATGAGCTACAGCGGACGCTTGAGGCCCCTGCACAGTTTGGGCCTGGAGCAAGCAGCGCTGCTTCCTCTCAGCTTCCCTGACATCTTTCAGCCTATTGACAGCGTCCCGCAGCTCAGCCCCTGCTGCAGGAGGACCTCCACCAGGGAGCACCGAGTGCAGCCCTGCCCATTGCGCACCCTCCCCTCACGAGACCAGTGCAGGCACTCTCTACACTCCGAGCTCTGCACTGCAGCCTCCGCTCTCATCGGCTCTGTCTGGGTGCCTACGCTGCCACCGCCGGGGCAGCCAGAGCGGAGCTCCCAAGCCGGGCCCTGCTCATACGGCGAGGGCTCACCATCCTGCTCGCACAGCCGCGCAAACTGCCTCGAACGCGCCGGGGCCGCCGCGCTCCCTGGGGCGGGTTTTCACCCCGCCAGGGCCGGTGCCGCTCCTCCTGGCTCCGCCCCCTGTGAGTCAGCTGCTCGCGTCAGCTGAGCTGCCGGCTCCTGGGCGAGCCCTGTCGAGGGCTGGGGGCTCCCTCAGTGGTTCTGGCCTGTTCTTCAAAGGTTACTGTTAATGTGTCCCCTGTAGCTTTCAATAAATTTAGGTTTTGTCTCTCTAATTCATACTGTGAGAAAATTATATGGTAATTTCCTGAATTAAGTGGGCCCTCATCTATTGGCTATGCAGATTCAACTAAGAAATGTTTTGGTTATTAGCATTGCTTATTACTACCACAATTTTAACTGTTCAGAGCTGAAACCATGCAGCGTCTTGCTAAACCATTACCAAAAACTATAGTTGCCTTTAATTCAATAAAAAGACTATTAAAAGAAGAATAGCAGCACCAGTAGGCCACAGCCAGTCCGACTTTTTCAAGAACTGTCAGAATGTTAAAGAAACAAAAATATAACACAAGGACAAGAAATAAAAAAGAATTCCTATAATAACATAGCCCACATGTATTTGTGCTTCATTGTTTTCCATCTTCTTGAAGAAAAAAAATTTGTCACTGTTTTCATCCACAGTTTTAAGGAACAGAGACAGATATTTGAATTAAAATAATTCATATTTTTATATAAATTCCAAATTTCTTAAATAGCTAGTGCTTCTAGAGAGGTTCAGAGTCAGACGTTTGGATCATGTTTTAATAAACACTCACACTTCCATTGGTGAAGGACTGTGTGCTCCCTTCTTAACAATTAACTCAATAAAATTAAAGGATGAACATCAAAAAATGGCAGGGCTGCACCTGCAGAATTTATTTATATACTTTCAAACACACATATGTGCACATTTAGTTATGGAATGCTCTGTTTGCCCAGCTAGTTGCATGCACCAACATTTTGCTTAGCAATGGGTGCACACAATGTCTAGGAGTTAATGCTTTTCTGAATCAGGGTCTATCTTGCCGTGATCAAGGCACAGATCATTAAGTGCTAGTGGCTGAGGTGGCACTGAGTGTATTTTCTTCATTTTCCACTGAGGTTGTAAGTTATACACAGAATTTGGAACATCCCTGGTGGTGTGGTTTAAGCCCAGCCAGCAGCCCAGAACCACACAGCTGCTCACTCACTCCACCCCCTCCCAGAGGGATGGGGAGGAGAATCGAAAGAATGTGACTCCCAGGGGTTGAGATCAGAACAGTCCAGTAACTAAGGTATAACACAAACCACTGCTGCTACCACCAATAATAATAATGATAAGGGAAACAACAAGGGAAGAGAATACAACCGCTCACCACCTGCTGACCAATACCCAGCCCGACCAAGCAGTGATCAAACCCCTCTGTGTAACTGCCCCCAGTTTATATTCTGGGCATGACGTGCTGTGGTATGGAATACCTCTTTGAGTAGTTTGGGTCAGGTGTCCTGTCTCTGCTGCCTCGCGGCTTCCCCTCCTCCCTGGCAGAGCATGAAACTAAAAGTCCTTGATCAAGGTAAACATTACTTAGCAACAACTAAAAACATCGGTGTTATCAGTGTTTTTCTCAGGCTGAAGGTGAAAACACAGCACTGCACCAGCCAGCAAGGAGGAGAAAACTGACTGCTGCAGCTGAACCCAGGACACCTGGATTGACAATTATTAATACTTGATTCCTCAAGGACAGATGAAATGAGATTAGTTCTTTGCTGTGAAGCAGATAAAAAACCCTAAGCCTTCATAACCTTCATACAAAATTATCTAGCTTAGAAGAGGTCATGTATTCAATTCAAGTTAAGTAGAAATAGGTAAGATTCTGCTGCAACATAAAATGCTGCATGTCAAAGGTATCAGCACAATGCAAGATCTTTGGTAAGGATATTTTAGTATTTAGTTATCAGCATAATGTGTGATTAGAATATCCCTTTCGTACTACTGTATTACAATGAAAATTTGGTTCCTCTCACTGATAGTAGAGATAACATGGGCATGGACGTCGCAGTATAGCATAGCAGTATTCTTGGACTGAAGGCAGAAAATTTGCCCTGGGATCGGGCTACATGGGAAGTACCCTACATGAAGCATCAGCGTTCTCCCAGTTTTCACCATCTCAAGAAGTCATGTCACTGCGGCTACTGGCTCCTAAGCATCCAAGTGCCAAAATGTCCAGAGAACAGATTCTCTAACTTGACTGCCAAAAATGGTGCCATAATGAAATCCTAGTAATGAATAGCAAAGGAATAATTTTAACACAGGAGTAAAGGCAGCATAAAATGACAAGGACACTGACTGCACTAGAAGTGCTACTGTGACTAGCCAAAGTCATGTACTGAAGCTGGAGATAGGACAACAATAAAAAGTATGAGTGAAAAAAATGGATTTTGTTCACAGAGCTAAACTGAAAGGTAGCAGGACCTCCCTAATCCCAGTCACACAAAAGTAAGTAATTCCTGGGTCTGGTCTTCCAGTGTCCAGGGTGGGATAGCAGTCTTAGTCCTTCTCCTTCTCCTGGAGCCATGCCCAGGTACCAAACACAAGCACGAACCTCCTTTTCCACTCTTCACCCACCTCACTGAACAGCATATGCATGCTAACCTTTTCTAAACTTGCGCCCATCATGCTATATACAGAAGCTTTTGGAAATTATAGTCCATTGTCCTATAGAGGTTATCCGGAATGAAAAGTAATAAGAATCCTGCAAAAAAACATGCCAATGAGGATATATTTTCTCTACACTATGATGAAGAAATTCCAGTGTCATGTTTAGGTCCTGTTTTCTCAGTCTCAAGTAGCAATGCAAAAGGATGAAGGGATCCAAACTACAGTTTAACCCATGTTAAGGAAAGAGCAAAGCTTCATTAATACTTGGAGCACTTTAAATCAATATTTAGACATCTAATTATTTTGTTCATTTTACTTGAATACATTACTAAAGCTTGCTAGAACTATTAGGACTCCCTGTGATTAACATACTTGAATCAGCAAAAGGTGGCAATTAAATAAAAATCTACTTGTTTTTTGGGTCTATCATAAAATTTGCATAATTCAGCAATTATTTTATCATTTTAAATATATATTAAAAGTGGTTTTCTGCTTTTTAATTGTAAGCTATATTCTATGTATTTTAATTCTAGTTGCCTTTTGAATATATTTTGAGTCACATATAAAAATATTTTTGGCTGGCTCAAATTTGTGAAATTTTTGCCTCTTCTATCACCAATAGGTGCTCATGTTTCAAAGATTATTAAATGTGATTTGTGATTTGTTCATTAAAAACATATTTACAGGTTATATTGTAAATTAGAACTTTTGGGGGGATAATTATTTTCTAGCATCTCAAAAATATTTAGCTAACTCCACATTCTGTCAATGAGACTTCCCTCTGTACATAATTTTAGTGCGTTTTACAAAGACTAAGGCACACCAGTGATTTATGCTGTACAAATATCAAGTAGATTGAAACAAATGGATATCCCTGGAAGTGCACTTCACATGATTTTGAATCACAACAATGGCTTCTTAGTTTGAACTTTAATATCAAAATAATGAGTGTATGATCAGAATAGTGTCTGTCATAATCCTACTATATTTCCTGTCTTTAGTCTCTTTCTGTAAAAATGTGTTCCAATCAGATAGTGTACTGAATCAGATAATGTCCTGAACAAATCACCTTTTGTCTAACCACAGAGCCTTTCTTAAACTTTCTATTCTGATCACTAAGGTTGCTATTTCTTATCATAATCTTTGGTTTAATTTGTGGCTTACAAAATGAAAAAATAATTATAGAAGTTGCATGTAGAGTATAAAGAGCAGTTGTTTATAAAGGAGTATTTCTACAGGCATTTTTATGTGTGTTACTTTTACTGTGGTTGAGAAAATTGATGCCTAAATAACAGTCACATTTGAAATTAGCATTATGGCCCAAAGCAAAGGAGTTCGTTGGCCTCAGTCTCACTTCAAAACCAGGTATGTCCATGTTGGCAAGATTTCTAATACAAATGGACCAATTTGAACCCTAAATGGTGATGTCAGCCTTAAAAGCATAATGAAATAGGCAAACTAACCTACAGGACCCATATAGAGGTCAAAGGGAATATGCAGTGAGTTATATGGTGCATGTACAGCATCTCCCCTTTATTTAGTGTAAGGTTAGGCAGAAATCTGAATTCCTTTTCAATGGAACAGACTAAAAGTCATGATCCAGAAGCATACCTAACATGCTCCAGGTACTAATGGGTATTCAAAGTAAACCACATTGAAAGATATATAAAAGTGTACATTGTGTCCTGAGCAACAAATGTTTTGTGCTGAAGATGCACTCCAACTGCACTGCACTACTTGCAAATGGGGACATAACTACAGAAGTTAATGTATAAAGTGTACTATGCATGACACTAAAGGAATATGTTATGCTGAGTTACCCATGACTATACTAGTATGCAGAAAGCAATAAATCCAGTATGTTTTGTTGGAGCTGTTGTTGCAAGGATACTCTTTAATTGCCTGGAGGAACAACACAGAATTACAAGCAATCATACAAAGGGTTCCAACAGTGTAAACACCTTCTTTTTTAAGATTCTAAGATCCACAATGAACTTAAAAGACAGTGGAAAATAAGCCATACTCTATAAAGAATATTATAAAAAAGAGGAGGGAAAAAAGATGCAACTGCTTTCTTTCCCACAGTTTTACTCATTTGTTTTTCCAGAAATAAATGAGTATTTTAGGAAATGCCAGTTCACTGGGGTGGAAGGTAGGAGAAAGGAAACTGTCAGTTTTTGTCCAAATCTATGTAATCATGACTTCCCTTATGTAAAGGCTTCCCTTAGTTTATATACCAGACACCTACATAGTAAATTTACATCTAGTAAATTGCACAGTTGATCCAATGGCATAGGCTTTTTTATTATGTTACTGAACTAACACACTTCTGTGGGTAGGACTGCGTGGTTTAGTATTTCACATTTGGTGGGAAAATGTTTACTCTTAGGCCATGTCCCATTTTGAAAGTTCTGTTCCTGGGGATTAAATTTTGTCTCCATGCAAAAAAAAAAAAAAAAGTAAAACTGGCCTTTGTTGCCTGCAAGACTATGAAAGCAATATGCATCTGACTTGCCCGTCGATAAATATCCTCAACTGTTAGAAAATGATCACAGTGCCACAGCTGTGTTTAGGGCCTGTGTCTGTGTTTTTGAGAATAGGTTGATCTCTTGACAACTGTGTAAGAAAGGGTGACAATTTATGCATAAAACTATACTATCAACTGGAATATAAAGATCAATTTTATCAATGAAGTCAAATATTTATAAGTAAAGCTAAAAAATTTAATGTTTGAATTACCTATAAAAAAGTGAAACCTTAATCTGGTCAGACTAGAACATATTAATGCAATTCTTAGAAAGAGAACCATTCCAAAGGATATAGGAGATGAATATGGGGAAAACATCTATAGTGTGTGCAGACTAGTAAATGCATTATTATATTTCACCAAAATATCTCCTACTAACTTCAGTAGGATCATACAAACATAGTTTGAACTCTAAGAAATTTCACTCAAAGATGACAGAGGTGACCTTGATATTTTCATGAAGCTTTTTCAAGGCTTAGATAAGGTGGAAGCAACTCAGCTTCAGAAATGATCCACAGAGATGTGTAGTATACTTTTCTAAGGAATAATGACACATCTGTTTGACTTTACTGCTGGATGTAAGAACTGTTCCAGGAGATTAGTAAAGTTCAGTAATTTAAACCATAAATTAATTTCTCTGGAAATTAACACATCAGCAAAAACCACTTTAAAGATACCATGTTGTAAGGAAACCTGTTACAGCTTGGTCCTTGTGGCTTTGGTATGTTTATTTAAAATAAATACATTTTTACATATGCATCATGATCTTAATTCTTCAACTAGAGATATGTACTTTCAGCCACAGCTGGTTATAACGAAACAATTTTACCACTGTGTTAAACTAGGAAAATGGGGCTGAAATAGGTCATGGACTCTGCAGTAATTATTCTTGAAGTCAGAGTCATAGAATGGTTTGTGCTGGAAAGGACCTTAAGATCATCTAGTTCCAAACCCCTGCCATGGACAGGGACACCTCACACTAGAAGATGTCACCCAAGGTTCTGTCCAGACTGGCATTAAACATTGCCAGGGATGGAGCATTTACCACTTCTCTGGGCAACCTGTTCCAGTACCTCACCATCCTCACAGTAAAGATCTTCTTCCTTATATCTAACCTGAACTTCCTCTGTTTCAGTTTGTAACAGTTGCTTTCTGTTTGCCAAAAATAAAATAAAATAAAAAAATAAAGAAATTAATGAATTAATAAACCCCCTCAAAAAAAACTACAAAAAGTCTTAAGCATATTCTGTATGTAGAGAAAAATATAATCTTGAAGATGATTAATTGATGCAACGATGAGAAAGTATCTAAAGCTCAGAGGACCATGGTGGTGAAACTACAGTTCATTTAAAAAATAAATAAATAATGAGACTTCATTAGTTTACACTGAAGTGTAGAAACTTTAAAGTCTTCTGTAAGTTAAAAGCTGTAACAATAAAAGCAGAGGAAGCAAAGAAACAAAGGAGCAAAGGAAATAAAAGAATGCCTTGTGAAATTAAGCAGTGGGGTTTTATTCCTCCTCCCTATGTCTTTGACAACGGAAGAAGTCAATGAAAATGATAGACTGATGTTCAAGAAACATAACTTGATTATTCTAGCAGCAGTGAAAGGGAAATGCTGCAAATAATTCATCAGAATACCAGAGAATCAAAAAGAAAAAAAAAGAAAACGAAAAAAAAAAGCCCATGACAATATACTGTATATTCTGGCATGATAAATTGCTTCACATAGCAGATTATTTATCCAGGCTGTGTGATACATCTCATTAAAGGAGCAGCCACCAAAAGTAACTTCTGATTTGCCATGTGCTGCTCAATCTATCAAAAAAACAGTCTCTTCATATTTGTAATGTTGGCACTAAAAAAGTCTTGAAATATGTCACCTTGTTTTGAAATACCTTATAGCAAATTAATATATTCTACATTACAAAGTACTTTGTTTACTGAACGACAGGATGCTAACTACACTCAGTGTAAAATGCTGCAGGAAACATGGTTACTTTTCACTGATTTTCAGTGTACTTGTGATGAGTGTATGCTAGTCCAATGCTTCTTGTCTGACACGATTGATAAATTGACAAAAAACTTTAGGATGCCTGATTGATTTGATAGATTAGAAGGTGTAACACAACTGAGGAACAAGATGCAATGGCACAACTTCGCTAAGGTTTAAGAAATGAGAGAAGGAGAGGAAATGTGCAAATAGATTGATTACAGTATCTACTATTTCATGCAGGCCTACTTTTTATTTTGCATTTCTATATTCAAAAGATGCAAGAGAAGAAAAACAGTTTGTTTACTTGGTCAGTAATGTTTATTTCTTGGAAATAGAAGATATGACAAGTGACTGCTACTGAACATCCCTATATGGCCTTGACAAATTTTGATACAGAGTTTGCACAGAACGGTTCACGGGGAAAATTACTGCCATTCTGAATTTCTCAGAACTGCATAAATTCATAAACCCTACATTACTGAGAGAGGAATTAAAAAATTAAAAGCCATAACCTTATGAGCTTATAAACAGTGGGGAATGCAAAGCAGCACATTAATGTAAGTCCCAGTAAAGTGTCCAGGTTTTAAAGGTTTACAACTACAGCCTTTTCTTTTTAATTAAAGAAAAACCCAACCAACCAAAAAAAAAAAAAAAAAAAAAAAAAGAAAAGTAAAAAATCATGAGCTCAGTCAAAAGTCATATTTGTGCTGCTATCACAGATGTGACTGTTTTTTGGGTAAGCATAGCAGATATGCTAGCTGTAAGCTTATTCGGGTGACTGATAACAGAATAGTCAACAGCCCCAGAAATCATGAAGCTGACAGATTATCCAGGTGGTAAACCTAAGGTGGGTGCTACCATGGCTTCATGGTGTTTCCTATCTGACCTAGTTAGCCTGTGTTTAAAGTTAGCCCTACATCACCTAGGCCAGAGGTCCAGAGTTATGATTTGTTTCCTTATGAAATCGTTGCCTCTAGTCCTATGGTCTTAAAATGAGCCTTGCTCATCAAGGTTTGTTATACTGTTTAAAAAGACGCAAGCCATAGATAAGATGCAATTTAGGAAGACATATTTAATTACCTCTCAGATGTTAATTGCTGCTTCCCAAAAGAGACCAGAGACAAGAGTGTCTGTGTATGAATGTTCCTCCTCCTCTCTGTTCCCGGGAAAAAGCTGACACATGTCCCAGCTGGTTAGTTGCCATTGCCAAGAACATCAAAGAGGAAATGCATTTGCACAAACAGCTTAGATGACACCAGACAGCTGGGGTTTGGTTCTTCCTTTTCCTTCCTTTTCTGGTAGCTGTGCTTACCTCCAAGGAACAGAAGTCAGAAGGAGAACTACGGAAGACTTTTGTTTCATTCAGTCTGCTAGCATGAATGCATTTCTCTGAAGTTCCTGAAAGGCAATATCATACAGTATGCAGGTTATATAGGTATCTTCCACTGTTTGTGCCTGACACATAACCTGTTGCTTGGCATACTAAAATAAAGTTTAACACATTATGTAAATGCATTCTGTGATTGCATAAACTATAAGCATGCTTTTGATTGGAGCAGAAATATTTTTAAAAGTTACTGTGCGGTAGTGAACTTTATGCTAGATTTAGATTGCAGTTTAATTGTATTTAGAAAATAAAATTTCCCAACATTTCTTACATCCTTCCCTTCTAGCCATGTCCCTTGTGATAAAAATGAGGGGCCTGTACTCTAAAAATAAGCTCAGATTCCTGTAACTACTACAATGCCTCCACCTCCTGTCCAGCTTCACTTTCATCAAATGACCAGTTCACAGTACCTGAAAGCTCCTCTCCCCCAGTTCTAGCCCCTGTTTTAAACCTGTTTCATCTGCTTTAACCTGTTCTTATCAATGTCTCTGATAATCTCTTTATAGCCAAAATGCATCCCATCTTTTACTTATTAGACATTCACTTTTTGCTCTATGCCTTACTGGAGCAACAGAATAGAAAAGTCAATATCATACAAACATCATCCCGCAGAACAAGCAGCTTTTAACCACAATGTTGTTAGTGCTTTCACGAAACATTTTAGCCATTAGGAGAAGCTCAGCTTAACCAAGAGGACTCTTAATCCTCCCCATAAGCGCTTTGCAGTATGTTGTCTGTGGATCACTATGACATCCTCCATATTGCTACAGCCAATACCAGGACAGATCTCCAGTTTTACAGTTTTGTAGGTCCATCTGTAGAAGTAATGGCTAAATATTTCACATTCTTTTTCTACAGCAGGGTGAAGAAAGCAATCTCTAATCCATCCATTCAGGTAAAAAGATAGCTCCCATTGATCTTGAACTGTTAGGATATGAGTTCCGCATTATTTGACTGCTGCACTTTTTGTGTAGTCTTAAACAAAAAACTTGCCCTCCTGCACCAGTTCAAGTGGGTAGAAATGTTATGCTAGTATAACTGCTTGAATTAGACCATCCCCATCATCTTCCATCTCACTAAAATTTGCTCTTCCCTACTGTGTCAGAGGAGCCATTTATTTTCATATTCAGAACGACTTATACTGTTGCCATCTCTGACTGAGTACAAGGCTGACTATTCAGTTGTTATCTTCCATCATTTAAATCTTCAAAGTATATTTACTCTTTTCTGGATTAGAGCAGCATCAACGCTTTGAACTGTGACAGTCATTTCTAGAGTGCTTATCTGAAATGCAGGCAGTTATCCCAGAGAACATAGTTGCAAATAACGAGCTCTGAAGACTTCAGCAGCAAAAATGTCTTGCATATGATTAGAGACTCTCTAATTGAAGTTCTCTAGTTGCAGAAGAAGCCAAAATTTTGGAATCAGGCAATGTCATATGGAGATAGAAGAAAAGAAATAATCTTAGTTCTTTAACTCAGAAAAAATCAGTAAACAAAAGAAAATATTTCAAAGCTACGAACACAACAAACATTTTCAGCAGCAGCAGGTGCTAGTAAAGTTGATAAAGTACAAGAATTAAGAAAGGAGAGATTCATGAAAGCTGATGGACAGAGATGAATAGTAAGAGATAACTGAGACAGTGAGGGCAATCACATGCTAAGGTATGAAAGGACATTGATAATCTGGGTAAAAGTAGTGTGACATACTGGAAGGGAGTAGAGAGGCTGAAAATTGCCAGTTAGAATACTGTCAAATGGGAAATCAGCTCTTGATGAAAATATGGCATGTTTTTAAAAAATGGGAGTTGCAGGCAGATAGTCAGAGCACAGTGGAATCATCCACAAACTTCTGAAGGAGAATGAGGTACCAACAAGTGAACATCTGAAGGAGATAGGAAGAAAATTGACAGGGTCAGAAGTGTGACCTCCATTAATGCAGCCTTTAAAAAAAAGTACAAATAAACATTCCTTCTTTCCTTTTCAGATCTGATAATTTCTTAGCATATACAAAATAAATATTCTGGACCTTGCATTACTCTGCTCCAGAGTGTCCAATGTCCCCACAACGAACCTCAACGAATCATAGGCAACAGTTCTTGTCAGAATTGATCTGACAAGGATATAGTTTCATAAAGACAAGAGATGTCACTTCAGAGGGGGATATTACTAAGTTGCCCCTTCCATTTGTCCAAAAACTGAAGCAGGCCTTTTCTCTTACAACTTGTTTGCAGACTGAGATTCAAAGAACTCTGCTGCTAAACTGCTTTAGTCGACAGTAACTTGAACTACACACGGTATGTTAAGTATTCTTATATTAACTGAGTTTCAGTAAGTTTTTATAAAATGCTGTTCCACTCAATATTAAATGCACTATGTTTCAAAACTGTCTTAATTTTCTAAAACATAATAGCAGCTTCAATTGCATTTTCCTGATAAAATGATCAGGAAATACAAAAAGAAATATGTAAAACAAACTAAAGCTACACACCATACAAACACACCAAGAATATTCCACTCTTTGTAGTACATTTAATGCACAGTATATAACACAGCTTTTTTCAAAAATGAGACAATCACTTTAAAACACATCCTTTACTAGAAGAATAAGGTTTTCTAAAAAGGGGGGGGTAAAGGTAAAAATTACATTGTTATTAACATATGTAGCAAAGCTACCTATTGCTTCCAAAAGGTAAAAGATGGAGTTTAAATTGCAGATGACACCATTGCCAGCTTTAGCTGGATATATAAGCCAGAAAGCTGGAGTGAATGGCTGCAACTCTATAAGGAATATAACACTTGGTTCTGCAGTAAGTTTATGCATTTCATTGAATTAAATTTGCTTATTTAGATTTGGATGTATGCATAAAATTAAGCAGAGTAGTTAAGTCAGTATATATATTGCATATTATAGCCATAAGTAACAATGAATACCATCAGCCTAATAATCAGACTGTAACCCAGTTATTTAGCTAGCTCTCAATTCTATGCTATTAGAAAAAAAAGAGGAAGAAATTTGCCTACAACTGAAATCCTTGTTTCCAGGAACCCCATGTGAGCAAGATAGTGCATTGTGACTTAGAACATGGCTTTTAAAATTCACTAAGACTGCTGTATATTATGATTGGTTCAGGCATTTGAACCAGCATACAATGAATACAGTTGTAATTTTTTCAGTTGCAGGGCAATGAATGTTCCATGTTATTTTGCTTGTTGCCTATGTGTAGAGAGCAATTTATGTGGAGAACATTACTGTATCTGTCATGTTCCATCTAAAAGCACCGATGCAGAACTGCTTGGAGACAGCAGCACTGTAGTATTGATGCTCATGGCAGAAGAGATTTAGATACCATGAAAAGCTAATGGTGTTAACTAAAGAATTCTTCAATTCACATCAGCAGAAAGGGAACATTTAAAGGAGGATTAGTTTGAGAATAAATGACAAAAATTCAACACAGTGAAATTGTGCAAAGTGCATATTGTAGCAATTAGAGACATTCTGATACAGTACTAACGAGTCAAATTATGGCTATGCTATATATTACTCTTCAGTGTAGACAACTGCCTTTACATGGGATGACTTCTTATTTTAAGGACTTCTATAAAATTATTTTGTGCTTTAAACAAACATACTGCAACTGTGCACAAGGAATATGCACCTGGGAAAATTCTTAGTTTCATTTTTAACCTACACACTTCTCACTCATGCTTAGCTTCTCTTCCCCCTGTGGATTTAACGACTCAATTTCTCCTCTAAGGCGGGGAACGATGGTAAATCAGAATTAGTTTTGACTCCTCTTCTTTGGGATAGAGAGAAATGACTGCAATAAGGAATAAGTTCTGTAATGAGACTGGTAAAGACCACATGGGATCTTGGCAGGATGTTAATTCTGTGCAAGAGGTAATGATCTGAAGTGGTTCATTGTCAAAAGAATTTTAAAAGCTGATAAAGAAATGATGGATGGAATATTCTACTCTGTCCTGCACTGCCAGGAAACTTGACCTCGGCGAGGACCAATTAGGAGTGAATTGCGTATGCAGAACAGGACCTGTTGTCATATCACAGTGACCGGCATTCTCTCACCACGTCAGGCCCAGGAAGGATAGAAGTTTTGACTCTGTGTTGAGTAGGACTGTCATCAATTCACAAACAAGTACTGCCTAAAAACCAGGGTTAATTAGGGACTTGGAACGTAAATATCTTGTTTCTTAACAAAGTCAACTTAAGATGACATTCTTGCTCTGCTTTTCTTTGATAATGAAATTCAACATGTTTTTATTATGATATATATGTATGTACACATGAATGTATGTATAAAGTTAGCCAAACTCTAGAACATCAGAATGAACAGTCAGGAAATAAATGTCTCTATGAAATACTGATGAGGATATTTTCTACCAGCTCTATCAACTAGTTCCCATTAAAGTGAATCTATTCTCTTTCAAATATCATCATGGGGTTATATATGTGTCTCCTACTCACAGCTTAAATTTGTTCAGTTTACAAGTGAAAAACATGGCTGCTTCTATGATATGGCAGCCACAAATTTCAACTTGGGACTCTAAAAACCAATCTACATTAGAATTTTTTTAAATTCAGTTATAACTGTTCTTTCAAATTCATCTTACAATGATTCAGTACTAGTACCACATTTCTTATATATACAGTATAATTCTCAGCCTATTATTTCATATACTTCATGGTGACAAAGAGTATACTTAGACATGTTTTAGGTGGTTCTTACGTTGCAATTACTATGTTAAATATTTGCACATAAGATTAATCGCCTACTGATTACTCCTAGTTTATCTTCTATAGTTCCTATATTTCTTCCAGGTAACTTTTCCTAAAAATTATCTATTTATCTCTAAAATTTTCTTTTACTCTTGTTCTCATTATGTGATAAAATTACATCATCTTTGGAGAGACACTACATTTGTTTTTCATGTCTGTAAAAAACCTAACAAAGGAACTATGATCTTTGTTTGAAGCATATAAACAACAAGGCTACAGAAGAGAAATGTGACTGTATCAGGAGAGCTTTATACTTCTGGAAAAAAAAAAAAAAAGAGAGGAAAATAATGTTCACATATGCTGTGCTGCAGTTGCTTCAAGTAATTAGATGATTCCATGCACAGTGCCTTTGAATAAAAACAAACAGGAATTTTTTGTATCATCTGTCTGAGTTTTGTGACAAATTATATCCTTGCAAACATTTTTGAGTATTTATTTGGGATGATCTATGTTGATTAATATTTTTCATTCCATTTGTGTAAAAACCTCAATTAATATTTCATACTTTCTTCTGATTCTTCACTTCTTTGAACTTATTTTTAGATATTTGCCTATTCTCTTTTGTGCCTTATCAAATAATTGCATTCAGCAATCATACCTTGTGAACTTCAGCAGAAAACCATGTTCAACCCAATTATATTTCCTGTAAAAATACTACTTTCTGGACATTTTTTTGCAGGTAGCTTTAACCACAGAACACCACCAGCAACTGCAGTCTGCTACTCCCAACTACAGTAACATGAAAAAATTTCAAGGAGAGTCAGTATTACATCAATATAAGAAAGGCACTCAGGAGGGTGTAAAAGGCACCCACCAGGGGTTGGCTGTGTGGCACTCTAAGTACTATAGTTGAGTAAAGAGTATTTAAATCTATTTTCTTTTGACCTATAAAGACTTCTAAGTGAAGAAAAAACTTTGCAACAGGTACAATCTTTACGCATTAATTTTCTGATGCACCAAGTCTTTGCAGAGGACATCAGAGTAAATGTTTCAAGTTAATGGAGGGCATACTGTGGTGGTCTGTATCATCTGTCACACTCTGAGGACAAGTAGCCATGGGATAACATTTCCTAAAACATACTCTAGTTAGGCAAAAATATTCAATTTAGCTCTTTTGAAATCCATCACAAAGATGCACAGCAGAATGTATAAATAGCCAGGCTAATAGACAGGCTGGCATAGAAACATCTGTACAGGAGACTGTTCCATTTAATAGTAATTTGTCAGGATAATTGTGTCAAATGCAGTATAACCACAGATGAAGTCAATATTAATATGACTTCAATCTTTGTTATCGGAATATTAGTAGAGTGCCCTTAGACCTTTATTACTTTTATTTCTGAGGCAGAACAGAACATTGGTTTGCCCTGTTCTATTTCAGCATTCTCCTTGAAGTTAATATGATAGAACTATCCAATATTGTGCTCAGAGTTCTTTAAAAGAAAAATTATACCATTCAGGATAGCATGAAGAAAACATATTAAAAAATAAAAAAAAAAAAAACAAATCATCAACTAAAAAGCACATCCAACTAGGGAAAACTTCCCAGTTTTATTTATTAATCTTTGAAAGCAGATATAGGAAATATTAGAGGTATCCCTGGAACTTTTAACTAGTAAGGAAGAATTGTTCATAGGTACAGTAATAGTATTGCACAATAAGAGGTGGCAACTGTTAACAGTGATTCTTAGCAGGGAGAAGCTCTGTACTCAGCTCGGTACAGAGCCTGGTATTGTTTGCCAGGAGCAAAACAGCACATCTTCCTTCAACCTGGCACAAGTCTAGCCAGTATGACATGACTTACCTCTTGAACTTCTGCAGTTAAGCATTTTACTGCATCAGTGATTTGATTTGATAGCAAGAGGCAAACATACTTCATCTTAAGTAAGACCAAAACCAAAGAAATTTGTGGATCCTTGCAAATATTTGCTTGCACTTAACCTGATTTTTCAGTGCATAATTAAAATTTTAGGGCTTCAGATCATTTCATAAACATTTCTTACAGCCTAAACTGGAAAGCAAAACACATCTAATAGTGAAGTCTGATTTTTGCAGTAAAAAAGCTGATATCCTCCCAAAATGGGGATAGGACAAGGGGTTGTAGTGATAGAAAAAGGGGTAACGGGTTAAAACTTAAACAAAGGAAGTTTAGATTAGATATAAGGAAGAAGTAAGGGTGGTGAAGCACTGGAATGGGTTGCCCAGGGAAGTTGTGAATGCTCCATCCCTGGCGATGTTCAAGGCCAGGTTGGGTACAGCCTTGGGTGGCATGGTTTAGTGTGAGGTGTCCCTTCCCATTGCAGGGGGGTTGGAACTAGATGATCTTAAGGTCCTTTCCAACCCTAAGTATTCTATGATTCTAAAACTGAATTACTCAAAAAAGCTAGTATCAGGTCTTTAACAGCACACGTAAAGTAAATCCTGAACTTCTACACTGTATGTACTGATGCTCAAATTTTGTGCTTGCTGTGTGCATTTATTAGATCTGAAATTTAATTCTTCATAGCATGAAAAGTATAGGCAAATTTTTGTAAATATGAAAGAGCTATGTCAGATTCTATGACAGCTGCATGATTCTAGGAATCTTGGTTTTTCTTTCCACTCCATAAGTTCCTTTTTGTTTCAGCATCAGAAGCGGATGTAGTGGAGCATCTAGGAGAAAGGAGGCATGTAGGACAATAAGGGAAGATACTAAAAATTGTTACACTGGGCAGAACTAAGTTGGTCAGATGATATTGTCACATACTGAGTGCTAGAAATTGAACTAATAGAGCTCATTTTTTGCTTGGTACTAACTGCCATTTCATGTTAAGTCAGTGCTGCAATGCATTTTTCAGCAGTCATCATGGTGGCAGAATTAAATTGGACAGAGTATAGGAATACAACTTGTAGGAAACAGCCCTGCCAGGGAAAAGGATGACAAAGACAAGGACACAACATTTCAAGACTATCATACAACAGGTCTTTCTAGTCAAACTATTATGAATAAGCAGTGCATCCTTTCTAGAGAAGTTTTTGGTGCATATATTTAAAAGCTTCACTGTACTGTTTCTGGATCTGCTGATAAATCGTGCTGACATGTTTCTTATATTTTTCTGCTTTTGTCACATTTATCCAAATGTATCACCAGATATAAGTGATTAATGCATCTTTTAATAATTATTCATTCTGACAGACAACACAAAAGCTCTCAGAAACATCCACGGCAAAACAATGCTGACCAGTGCCAGCTTTTCACTTCAGTGATCTCTGCATTCTGTAGCAGGACATTCAAAGACTTAGTCACGCACAAAAAAAAGTTAATGTAAGTGGCACTTAGGTAACTCAGACAAAAGTAGGCAACGCGTATATGAACATTACACTGACTTCAGCAGTAACTCAGACAAAAGTAGGCAACACATATATAAATATTACACTGACTTCAGCAGAGAGATTACTCTGGCTTTCTGTCACTGAAATATGACATAATTGATATGCTTAACCTGCATTCTTCATCACACATGCACAAAGCACTATCACCTTTTTCAACTGGGCAAGACAGAAAAACAAGCTATTAGAATTACACCAGAAAATCCAAGGCAAAATTGTGTTTGTTGAGCCATATCTGGGTAATGTAATACTGGTTTGCGAAGTACTGCTGTCACTCTGAGACCCCTGCACTGTTATAGCTTGACATCTGATGAACATATTACTCAGTGCCACAAAATAAACAGCTCTGTCACACTCTACAAAAGGCTGTCCCTAAAACAAGCAGAAACTAAAGCTAAGTCTGGAACCAGATGAACCTGAAGAGCTCAGCTCAAGAGCACTAATAAGGAACAATACGAATTGCCAGATTTTTTGAATAATAGTGAATTTGGAACTGCCTTGGGTACATCCAAGCACAGCTGCAATAGCTAACTTATTAATCTCTTTTCATTGGCAGCCACATCTAAACAGTCTGCCAAAGAAACTTTAACAGCTTCTCTTGTCATAAATGATTCAGTTGAAAGATATACAACCTTGTAAGCCAGGTGGTGAGATGTGAAAGAGGCTAGATCCTGCGTGGGATACTATTTGTGTTTGGGGTTTTTTTTCAGGCTATACAGAGAAGCTTATATCATTGGTTGATGTAAATAACTCCTACAGGCCTCGAAGGCATATATATTAATATTAGGAAAGGTATTTGTTTCAAACTACTTGCACGACTTTTGTTTAGAAATTCCCCAAAGGATTAAAAGTAGGAGACAAATTCAGTAAATGTGAAATGAATATTTTGACTAGGTGTGTTATTATGTGTGTGTGGAAAAGATTCCTTCCAAAGCAAACAAGACCTTTGAAAATACTGAGAAATGCATGTTTAAAATTTAAAACCTGTCCTGCTTTCAGTATACAGGTCCAAATAAATGAGTCAAAAGTTCTTGGCTTTTTCTCCAGTTATTTTCACCAAAATGACAACAAGACAAAGAAAGGTAGAAACAAAGTAACAGGATCACAAGTACTGCTATATATTACTGAACCTGAATTCTTAATCAGTGAAAAAACAAAATGAGAATAATTTGTTCCTGACTGCAATTTTACTTATTATGGCAACACCTAAGGGCTACTACAGACTAAAACAGTAATACCAAAAGCTGGGCTCTACTAACAGAGAGAAGCAAAAATATCTGTGACAAAAACTCTACAGTCTCAACAGGAAAGACCAACTATGGCTGGGGAAAAGGGTGCAACACAGCAAGCCTTGTGGCAAATATCATGCCTAATCCCAGGGTGGAAGAAGTGTTTGAATTTACTTTTCATATTTGAGATTCCTGTGTTTATGTAAGTACAACTGAAATAAAGGAAAAGAGACACTGAAGTAATGATGAGTGAGAAGAAGAGGTGCACATATAAAAGGCCCAGTGAAAAACATTCTTCTCTTTCTGATATTATACTATATTCAGGCCAATCTAATATATTCAATTTTACTAGCATTTGAAAAAATCCTCAGCCTTGTGGCAGGTGGCAGCCTATACCAGCAGTAGGCAAGTACTATGTTCAGTAGCTAATTTAAACTGCATGCTGAAAGTATAATACATATAAATAAAATAAAAGTAGACTTGAGGCAAATGGAATTGTGTTAAAAAAAAACATCCAAGTTTCTTAAAAATACCAGTTCTGATGGCATACTTACTGTGGCCTGCCATACTCAGTCTTGACTTACTGCTTTTTCTATCTTTGTCAAAACATGTGACATTACATTTCCAAGTCCATAGAACATATTATTTTTCCCCTTGGATACTTTTGATTTGCAGTAAGTGAAACAATGCTTACATTGCTTTCTGTGACACCTAACTTTGAGTGCTGTAATATTTAGGAAAGACCATGGAATTTAAAACAAACCAACAGTCTGATCTGAAAGATTTCTTGAGTGGAAATATGAACATGACAATGATGAAACAGGCAACAATAGCCTTGTGACTGGGGAGATGAGCCAATTAATTACTTCACTCACAGCTTTGAGGAGTGGAGCATTCAACTCAGTGCATTGAAGAAAGCATTTAAACTCTAGCTCTCTTGATCACCACATGCCAGACACTGCGACTACGGTGGCAGTAGGTTTCCCTATTTCAGCATGTTAGCTCTACTGTGAGCTCCTAAGAGAAAGGAAAGCAATAGTGTAGGAGACTCTTGAATGCTATTGCTTAGAAACATTATATGATATCCAAACAGGATGCTTTTGTGCAGTGCTCAACAATGACTCTCTTAGGCCTTCTTCTTCCTTGCCTTCTTGCTTAGTATCAGTGGTGCCTGATATTATTTTTGAAACATGTAACCTGAAAATCTTTTAGTGCCTGTTGTAAGTCCTCCCATACCAATCTGGCCATTATTTCTGTAATGTCCACATTCACCCTGGCACATCAGATAACTCAAGATAAGTTACTGGCTAGTCCTTCCTTGATGGGTAACACCAAGTTCACCATAAAAGTAAAGTAGCTGGGAAGAAATGTCTAGATTTGCTATCATGTTTTTATTCTTTTCTAATCACAACCCTTATTGTCAAAGGACTGAAAAGGATAATAATAAAAATAGTAAATAAGTCACAGCAATGTGATGTTTCAAAACAAGGCTCTTAAAATTTTAAGGTGTGGGAAGAAACAAAGGTCAACATAACTTTGGTCAACTTAACTTTGCTTTTTTATTTTTAGTAGAATGCAAAATAAAACAGAAATAAGGAGTTTAATCAGGGTGTGGTAACATTTTACTCATACTTTTAGGATGTGTATGGGTGACAATACTATCTGTAAGTAAGGGGAATATCAAGTACTGCTTTATAATTACACTAGAAGAAAAGCGGCACTATGTAATTTCTTCTTTCTCATGCTTTTTGCTTTGTATTTGGTCACAAGCCTGTGCCCATTAACCAGCCATATTTCAGACTCTCTGGGCCATGTTGCAGAGTCTATCCATGGGTTTGGAAGCCACACGGTGTGAGTTCTCTGTAGCTGCATCCAACTTGTAGTGTGAAGAACTTCTATGATGTCCTAGCAACAAGGTGAGGCAGTTATTTTTTTTTCCTGAAGACATGACCAAACAATTGCAGAAACAGGGCTCCCTGAGTCCCTTTTTCAAACACTGCCCTCATTCAGGAGATGATGCACAAAGGGAGCATTGGAAAACACTGGAAGTTTGACAGATTAGAAAGCATAAGACACCCATTTATGTATTTTACCCATTTCCAACAATTATTTTATGTTTTTTTTTAATCTTAGAGCAAATACACACAAGACAGTAAAGATAAGCTTGCTAAGTTTTTACCAAGGTCTGAAGATACTACGTCAATAAAATGCATAGTTTGTTTTCCAATGCTATATGCAGGGCAAGAACACATTTTATAATGTATCATATACATCTTAAATCAATGTGACACATTTAAGTTAATTCAGTTCCTTCTATCAGCACAGTATCACTAGCTCTATATTGCTCTTATTTGCCATTTCCCTATTTCCAACACTTGATCCCCAGGGAAAAATTAACAAACCAGTTTGTTTAAACTCTTCTTGAAATATTAGCTCTTCTGTTAACCCAATTGACTCTGAAAACTAATTTGGAAAATAGAAAACATCGCATACATCTGGATGACTATACACTTTTGCAACACATGCATATTAGCTACTGCTTCTGTATTGCTTAAGGGACCAAGAGTACATTTATCTTTTATGGAAAAATATACCTAACATTAGAAGTAGCAAAGAATAAATACACTGAACGTCATGTAATTCCCAAGGCAAATATTAATCAGTTATGAGAAATATTATGATACAGGTATTTCAGCTTTCTTTTCCTTGTGGGACTCATAAGGTAAATAATCTAAACCACTGGATTAATTATGGAAAACACTAAACTTATGATGTCAAGTTATTTATGAATTGTACAGCCAGATATTAATATTTTAATACTTTTAACTCATGTGATTAGCTTTTTGTTATCTACACAGAGACTGAAATGATGATACCTTTTAAAACTGAAACTTAACACATCAGTGAGTAATGTAAAAATGGTATTTTACTAACAGAGTTGCACCAGAACCATAACTTTTCCACTGAGGTATAAGTCACCATTTTTCTTAGTTATGTGAATATTTTACACATTTTTCTACATAGAGAACATTCCAAAGAGAACATCCATTGATACTATAGGCATCCAAATAGAAATTAATTTTGACCGATCTATGTACTGAAAATTTCAGTCAGGAAATTCCATTGATGTCACCTAAGCTTTTCCTCCCCCAATAATATTTTGTCAGATTTTTACTTTTCTCATTTTCCCATATATTTTGGGGATTTTTCCCAAGGGAAATGTTTTATTTTTTATAGTAGAAAAAACAAACTCAGTATTTAGAAAGTTTTAGTCTGAAATATTCAAGCATATGCTACCATGTAAAACTGCTTTCATTTATCCTGAAAACTTTAAAACTCACATGTATTAATTAGCGACAAAGTTTTTTAATGTAACACAAGATACACAAGTCTAAATAGTAAGAAGTTTCAAAGAGAATTCAATGAAAAACATCTGTCCTTAAATGAGATCTATATAAATGTAGTAATTAGTTTAATATTTTGATTTTTACTGTATACCATAAAATACTGTAGGCATAATAAAAGGCACGACAGAAAAGTACACACAGAGGGGAAAATTTCATTTTCAAAAAAATGTAGCCTTTTTTTTGCAATGATATCCTCATATAATGAAAAGTTTTGAAACATTAAATGTTTAATTTAGTTTTGCT
Source organism: Psittacus erithacus (assembly GCA_009867235.2). Lineage (NCBI taxonomy): Eukaryota > Metazoa > Chordata > Aves > Psittaciformes > Psittacidae > Psittacus > Psittacus erithacus. The sequence continues at coordinate 39,028 of WYDI02007182.1, forward strand.
CCAAACCAGAAAAAAAAATGTTAAAATGTTTTGTAATGCAAAATAGACATCTCTAGCTTTTATCCACTCCACTCATTAACTTTTGTTAAATCAGTGCTATTCATTATGGATGAGTTTCTTTGTGAAATAGAAAAGAAAACTAAAAAGTCCATAACTCCAATCCCCAAGTTGTTCAATTGCTCAATTTTGTGAAGAACCATTACTTTCTTCTTTTGGTTTTGTTCTTATCTCAGTTTTAGACATCTGGCTTATTTCTTTTTTTCTAGTGGGCATATTCTTTAATGGTTGGTATTTACAACACTATTTTAGTCTAATAGAAATCGGACTTCACTGATCATGCAAGTGCTGAGATTAGGTGTCAGTGGATTCCTATTCAAACACTGCTTAAACCACGACAATCTTACATCTTAACTCCTAGCTAATTTTGAAAAAAGCTACTTTTTTTTTTTTTTTTTTTCGGTTGGTTGGTTGGTTTTAGTTTTGTTTTGTTCCTGGCCACCATTTCCTGTTTCCACTCTCTTTCCCTGCACTATCTGAAATAACCATTCTTCCATCTGTAAGAGTACAACATTTTGATAATTATCCCCTTTTACAGCTGACTCACTTGTAGCGACCTGCACGGGTACATCTTTCTTTGTAAAACATTTTCCACCTATCAGTTTCCCAATTTTGATCCAACTTGCGTGACATTTACTCCCAGGCTCACCATTACATGAAAACTCTATTTGAAATCTGTAAAATTAACATAAATTACAGCCAGAAGGGCTCTGTATTTACAGAAGTTCAATACATATAAGCAGCACACTTTTAGAAACAAAAGGTGAAAATCAGTAATTATGAACAGTTTAAGATGAACCTTTTTTAGTAAGTAGAAAATATAGATTAACCTGAACTAAATTTAGTGAACTAAGATGCTTGCTTTTGCAACTTGTTAATTTTACTTTTTCATATTGATTTTATAAAGCCCAAGATGTTTAAACAATATTCATACACTGCCATCTTTGTTTACATGGAAATCTTCATATATGGCATGACAAGTGCACTTGAGAATGTATATCTGAAATACAGCATTGATTTTGAGCCTTTTCTTCTTGCAGGAATTGCAAGCAGCAACAGAAAGAGGCACATTAAAGCTTTAATTAAAACAGCATAGCTTTCAAAGTCAGCATGTATATTTGGATGCTGCATGCAGTGTGCTTTACATGCTTCCACAAAACCAAATTAACAGCAAAGATATGAATCCTGGGTGTGGCCAGCATTCAACAGTGTTACTAAACTTTGAAACTGTGGCCCACCATTGGTCAACTGAGGCCACAGGAAAATGGCATTGAATAACTTGTTGTGCAGTAAAATTTGAAGTCTGTATTTGCTACCTGTCCTACTCAGAGTTCTACTTTTCTGAGTGCTGATCAGATTTGCCGTATCCCTTTTTATTGGGCTGCTAGAGGTATTTAAATCCTAATGAAAAATTATTTTTTAAAAATACTGCATGAACTATAAAAACAAATCTTGGGATTCACTGCCCTAAAGTTTAATATTATTACTTTAGGCAATATTATTACTTCACAGTAAGGTCTCCTGTTTCATAAGTACAACTAACACACCTGAATTCCAAGAGAGAAGACCTTATATTCAGCTATGTTAAACACACAAAGTCTATATGAACTTGCTTAACAAGGATACTCAGACTAGTTTGTAAAACAAATTTATCTGTGCTATGGTGTAATACTCTATTCCATTCATCTGAAAACCTCACAAGGATTTTTTTCCAGAGTACTTATACAAACCAAGAAATTTTGATTCACCTTTTTTCCCCCAGGAAACAACTTTAAACAATGACGATTCCATCCTTGCAATTTTTGGATATGTATTGAAGAATCTGAACCTATTTAAGACTTTCTGACTTTCAAAAAACCCCAAACAAATAAAAGAAGGATTAATATGCTTTTCAGGTGTTGATCAATAAGAAACTTACTATGAGTTAGCAGTGTGTGCTTACAGCCCAGAAACCTACCTTATACTAGGCTGCATTAAAAGAAGCGTAACCAGCGATTCAAAGCAGGTGATCCTGCTGCTCTACTCTGCTCTTGTGAAACCCCATTTGGAGTATTCTGTACAGTTCTGGTGTCCTCAACATAAGAAGGACATGGAGCTGTTGGAGAAAGTTCCAAAGGAGGGTCACGAGGATGATAAGGGGGCTGGAGTACCTCCATATGAAGACAGGCTGAGAAAATTGGAGCTGTTCAGCCTCAAGAAGAGAAGCTGCATAGTAGCCATCCAGCATCTGAAAGGGGCCGACAAGGATGCTGGAGAGGGATTCTTCATCAGGGACTGTAGTGATAGGATAAGGGGTAATAGGTCAAAACTTAAACAAGGGAAGTTCAGGTTAGGTATAAGGAAGAAGTTCTTTACTGTGAGGGCGGTGAGGCACTGGAACAGGTTGTCCAAAGAAGAGGTTAAATTCTCCATTCCTGTCCGTGTTCAAGGCCAGGGTGGACAGAGACTTGGGCAACATGGTCTAGTGTGTGGTGTTCCTGCCCATGGCAGTGGGGTTGGAACTAGATGATCTTAAGGTCCTTTCCAACTCTAACTATTCTATGATTCTATGATAATACTTATATTAGAAATTACACATATTGTACCATCTTGACTAGTATTAATTAAATGCTATCATTTTTTAATTCGGCACTGTCTGTGCCCCAAATGCTCAAGTCCAATGTCAGACTAATTTGCTAATTGATATATATTTTATTTTATTTCTAAGGTTCATATTCCACTGTTATCCTTATAGCATCGTTTACATCTTAGGGGTTTTTTTTTCACCTAGCCTTACCCTTTTTGTTTCCTAAGTTTGGTCTTCTTTAGCTGTTATTTCTTCCACTTCATTCATCTGGATTCAAACTGCCTTTTTAACCTTTCCTAGTCTTCACACTGATTTTATTCTTGACATTAAACAAAGCAAATCTCTGGCACTAACAAGGTGCTACATAATCCACAAACTAAAGATTTTTATACTTCTCCAGTTATTAACACAATTTTTCTGTCTGCATTACAACTCCTGTTGTCAGTGGTATGACCAATGGCACACCAGTGTAGCAATTTAGAAGACAATTTTTGTTTTAAAGGACATGTAACAGTGCATTGTAATGGCTGCTCTTGTGGTTTTATTATAATTTGGGGCAGAGGAGGGGCTTAACAGAAATTCCTTAATATACCCCTGAGGAAATCAAAGAAAGAGTAATAATTACACCAGGAGGCTACATGACTACTATCTACTTTCCACTATTTTCCACTTTACCACAGTTTCTTACTTAAAAGAAAAAAAACAACCAAACAAAAAAATCCCTAAGTCTTCAGTGTTGTGCTCTGAACTTTTATCTCCGAAGTTTTATTATGATCACTCCCTGACTATTTTTCATCTCTTTCCTAGCAAACAAACAAAAGAGTTAATAACCAAAAAAATAATAGAAAGCAAAGCTAACAACAAACAAAAAGGTGAAGGACACCAGTAGGGAGCAGTTCAGCCCACACAAAGATTATGCAGATTGACAAAATCCTACACACTGGAAAGATGAGCTGCCAAAGGAAAGTCTCAGCAGGGAAAATTTTCAAGCCGGTACCATTAAAAACCCTACTATTAAAAAAAAATCTGAAACAAATTTCCAAGCTATGCTGAAAAATATAAGCACCATAAATACTACACCCATGTAGAATTTCACACAGCTTAGCTGTAGCAGGCCCCTAGTACCAAAGAAAAACAATCTATTTTACAACAAAATACTTATTAAAGAATGTTTACTAGGTTTCTTATGAAGATGCTGTGTCTTCTGTTATAAACATACCTACACATTTATAATAAAGATCCATTTAATTCATAAGGAGTAGACAGACTATAAACAAGTGTAGAACTTGGCTGAGTGATTGTAATTACTTTGTGATGCAGAAGTGAATTTGAAGCAATTGCCTGAAAGCTGTATTATAGATGCCAGTTATCAAAATTTATACAAATCCTCTAAATATTGAAAAGGTAGTTTGACTGTAATGTAAGGGTGAGAATTATAAGAAACTCATCCTGTGCCTACCTACACAATGGAACTACTGACATAACTTTTTAATCTTTGTGGTATATGTTAAATATATTTGAGTCAGGGATTTTGTATTGTTCATTGGAATTCTAACTGTATTTATTTAAAACCAAACTATCCATCTGTACTCAAGAGCAGCAGTACTGCAAGTTATGGTACTAAACGCAGGACCTGATCCTTTATTAGACATAAAGAAGAGGGAAGGAAAAGTAAAACATACCGTAAGTAGCACTCATGTTTTGTTAGGTGCCACTAAAATTAACCCCACAGTTTTTATGGTTTTACTGTTACATGCCAGAAAATCTTTCTACTAAATTGACCACTGCAGATCTGAAAAAAATAGAGGTCAAAGATGTTCAGTTATCATCCTCCCACAACTGTTTATCAAAATTTTCAGATTGAGCCTTTCTACCTCCTAAAGGAGAGAGCTGTGAATATTCCTTAAATTCTGCAGCCTATCATAAAGAAATCAATGTCTCTTACATACTTATCTTCTGATGATCTCAGTCATCAGGCTACTTTAGAGATACTTTCAAACCCACAAATTGCTAGCTGGTTAAAATTTTCCATAATGAATTCTCCATCCCTAGTTCAAAGTAAATCCAGTAGTCAGGATTAGGGAAGGAATGATTTGCCTAGGTGTGCGTAAGGTAATTATTTCTTTTCTAAAAGTTTAATCTCAAGCTTTCAATTTAACATTATTTAATCATCAGCATGAAATATATGGATATTACAACTTGCAAAACAGTTCAGAATATTGCTTTAGCACTGAAAAATCATGTTGTACTTTGTTGGTCTTTTAGAAGCCCACATCTATTGTGTGATAACAAAGAGGCCATCTGACATAATGCAGTATGTTCAGGACATTCATCAGGAATTTGATGATCTTAAGGTCCTTTCCAACCCTAACTATTCTATGATTCTATGATTCTATGACTGCAGTGCTCTACTAAAGGACAATATGAACACCATATGTCATCTACTTATTGCATTATCCTCTGCATTGGCCACACTAAGCAGAATAATGCAAAAATAGTAAAATCTTAGCTTTTGTCTCACTTGAAACTTTGGGTTCCTTCACGTCAGCTAACACACTGTAAGATGATGTAACCAAAACCATAAAACTACCTTATTTCATTATCACAGTGGTGCAGTGAAAACATTCATAGTATTACAGCATGGTTAACGTTCAAAAGTGAGGAGAAAAAAGGAAGCATAACCAATTTGCTTATTCCTGAGGCACAATAGGAGGCATACAATTCTTCTGTGATAAAACATCAATGAAACATGTTATTCTGCATGTAGAGTCAGATAAAACACTCTAAGAACTTTTCAGCAGGTATTCACTGAAACCTAAAGAAGAATGCATTTCAGGTAAGCTCACGCTGCTTTTGTGTTCCCTTCCCTTAATCATTAGAGTGATTTTCCGTAATTTAAATGGGACATCACAGAAAAATGTTAAGAGTCTTGAATGCTTGTGTACCTGCATGTCACTTTACATGAAAGGAAACTTAAGGGAGGAAAAAATCCTTGCTAATAACCCAACATAGCAGTAAATTGAAAGAATCATGCCAAGATCTGACTTCACAGCAGTAAGACAATGCATCTCATCTTTTTATGATAACAAAATGAAAGAACTCTGCTGCAGCCAATTAATGTCTTGAAGGGTAGGCAAATTTAGAAGCGTTTCTAAGGCAAGAAGTACATAAGCCACAAGTGGGGGAGTTTCATATTAGTCCTCATTTTCATTTTTAAAATCGTGTCTCACTTTTTCCTGTTACTGCTTTCTGTTTGTGAAGTATTTTCTTATGCAGTGTAACTTGGGTTCTTTTCAATATAAGTACCAGATTCATTGACAGCTATGACAGTCAGTGAGGAATAATAGGGCAGCTCAAAGCAATGCAGAGTGGAAAGTACTGGTAATATGGTCCAGGATCCTTTCAGATACTTTCAGAGAGGTAGGGAGGATGGCTGAGCAGCAACCTCACTTTTATGAGAATGCTTGAATGTACGTCCTGTTGTTGCCATAGGATACGTCATACATCAGCCTCATGTAAACTGAGATACAAAACAAGAGGTCCAAATTCACCAATCGCTTTCACTAATATTGGCTCCAATTTTATTAAACTGGCCACTTGTGATTAATTTTAATTGACATTAGTTTGCCCATGACCTCGCATCCATTAGAAAGTTTGTGGAATAATTTTTAGAACCATAGCATAACAAGGGCCACGAGGATGATCAGGGGGCTGGAGCACCTCTGTGTGAAGACAGGCTGAGAAAATTGGGGCTGTTCAGCCTTAAGAAGAAAAGACGGCATGAAAACCTCATAGCAGCCTTCTAATACTTGAAGGGGGCCTAAACGGATGCCAGAGAGGGACTCTTCATTCGGGACTGTAGTGATAGGATAAGGGGTAATAGGTCGAAACTTAAAAAAGGGAAGTTCAGGTTAGGTACAAGAAGAAGTTCTTTACTGTGGGAATAGTGAGGCACTGGAACAGATTGCCCATAGAAGTGGTAAATGCTCCATTCCTGTCCATGTTCAAGGCTAGGTTGGGCAGAACCTTGGGCAACATGTTCTAGTGTGTGGCATCCCTCCCCATGGCAAAGGATTTGGTACTAAATGATCTTAAGGTCCTTTCCAATCCAAACCATTCTATGATTCTGTTAATATTGCTCCAAAATATAACACTTCTCTTACAGAATTAATCAACACAGAAAGAAATAATTTCACTTAATTGAAATGGCAAAATCTATTCTAATATCAAACAGCTACATCTCTGCAGGCAAGACAGAGGAAGGACAGGAAACACAAGACAGGAAATAACAACTTCCTTTCCAACATCACCACAGCCTTGAATACTACTAACCTACTTGCTCAGCTACAAATTGGGAATGATCCCCTCATGATTTTAAATGGTACCACCTCAGTGGAACTGAAAGGGTCCATTGGGTTTACACTATGGCAGAAATTATGGCACTGAATCTGAAGTTGTATGCATTACTTAGCTAAAACATAACGGTAAGCACAGTATATAAATCTCTGCTGACTCAAATTCCAGCATATTGTATTCCTTGGCATTTCCAGTGCTCCACATTGACTACAGAATTAGCTCTTCTCATCAACAACTATCACTTGTAAGCAATACGGAGCACATGCAGTTATGGAAGAAAGAACTGACTTCTGTTTTTTCAGATTATCTCATTGATAAAATTGTCTGTTAAAGTATGGAATTATGATAACATCAAAGAAAGAACCTATTCTGATTACAGGGTGCGTTTGCGTAGCCACTCCACCACCAATTTTATAGGAGATTTCACTATTACTCTGTAATAACAGAGACCCCAGTTATTAAGGAGTAGGAGGAACTGGGTCCTCCATTAGTGTAGCTTTCAGATTCCAAACTCACCTTGGTGTCTTCAGCCAACACTGCAGACTCTAATATCACTCCACATCATAAACACAGTGTAAATGCTCAGTTGTCTGCCCCCAATTCCTTGAAATACTTGAGCAAGGGCTTAGAACTTCACAGAAGTATTGTATCTCATAAGCTAAGCATCTATATATGAGCTTGCCAAACCATAGCTGGACGTTTAAACTGAATCTTGGAGGCTTATGAATTTCAGTGTTTTCACACTGTGTGGTTGAGTGGACAGTCTCAGTTGTCCCAGCAAATAATGGCTTTTTTTTTTTTCCTTGCTCGGTACTTTTCTGAGTAGAACTTCATTTAACTACAGACTGAAGAACTGGTACAATTTAAAGATTCTCTGATTATTATTTTATTGCACTTACATGTGGTAGATAAAGTTAGGAGGTAATCCAGGGCACAAGCCACAATTTTTTAAAAACACTACACAAAACCTGACTAAACATTAGGTGGAAAAAAGAGATGGGTATAATTGATTTTTTTTAATTACCTTGAGCCCAGTTTTCTCCCATGAAGTCAATTTTGCTATTATCAGGTTTACGGTTAACTTCAGTGGCAGCAAGAACACGTTCCTTTATGTATAAGTGGTACCAATGAGGTTAGCCAGCACAGGATTGCACACAAAAATAGTTGTTGAAGACATTAAATAATGCAGTAGTAACACTATCATATATTGATTTGGGATAAAGAAACTTGCTTGGGAAAAAAAAAAAGCTATCTTAAAACGCAATGGAACTGGAAAAGGAGTATGATATGCATTCCAAGAATATGTGCTTTGCCATTCGATTTTCTAAATGTAAGCCCAAATGCTTTGTCTTCAGGCTTAATTTTAGCTCCATCCTACTGCAGGTAAGTCTTCTGCAAATTCTAGCCTGAGGGTATTCTTTTTTTCCTTTGTGTTTAATGCTGTTTGAAGCTGCCTGAGTGGAACTTGTGAAATTCCCAGCATCACAAGAGAGGCTTGTGTTTTCTATTTAACCCCTGAGTTCTAACTTCTGCTCACAAATTGTCTGAGCAATATGCTACAAGCAGCATTTTCCATATGATGGTATGGATGTTGGGATCCATTCAAATGAAAGCATAATCTGTTTATTTAAATATTGCTTCCACTTAGGCATCAATAATTTAATCCATAAAAGCTACACCTAAATGTCGTGGAAAGTGGGGAGGATCTAAATAATATTTCCAATACCTTTTCAGTATGAACATAAGATCAACATAAGAAAACAGATCAACAAAAAACGTGCCAAAAATCATAAGAAGAAAAGATTTAAATTACATTGGTAGATATTTGACAAAAAGTGCAGTGGTTTATTTTTATAGACAAAGTAAAAGCCTTATATAAACAGAGGAGGAACTGGGTGTACTAGCTTTAAGGCTTTATTCAAAGAACTTACACCTGAAGTTAATATATTTTTAGGACTGATAAAACAAACGTAATTTAGAGTGCTCAGTGTGCTAAATCTACTTGGCATGCTCTACAGCTTCCTCTTTGCTGTTGTAAGATTCGCTGCCTATAGCTTTTGGCAGTCCCAACAGAGCTAGCTCTTTCCACTAACAAAATACAAAATGCAAAATTAATAAAAGGACCCTTTGAAACTGACAAAAGTGCCTCAGGCAAACTATCTGCCCAGCAGCTGGTTAAAATTTAATCAGTTATTTTTTTCCAGTCCTATATATCTTTTGTATGGAGCTCTGTAGACTGAGTGTGGTCAAAGTTTATTAAAAAGAAATAATAGATAAGTCTCTCTCAGTAAATTAGCTGCACAGCTAATTTATTTCTAGTTTCTATTGACAAATTAAACTAACTGTGTTGGTCTTTTCAAAAGCATCTAAAAGGTCTATTGACAGATTTTATTTAAATACAAGCAAATTAACACCTACAACCTGATTTTGTTTATGATGACACTGTGATGCTTTTTATCATTCCTGTTACTTGAAAGCATTAATACTTTTAGTGGAGATGGATTTTAGCAACCATGCTGCTTTTAAGCATTAATTCTACCTGTTACAATGAGGAACATAGATTCACTGAGGAGTCGGATGAAAAGTGTAGAGTTGTTCTTTAGTTACTTTAGTTTGCTTATTTAAAGACTGCCTAAGCATTCAAGTGAAAAGGAAGCAGTTTCTTGAACCACAGAGTACTTTAAGAATGGACTTGCACATGTAGCAGCTTCCTTTCTAGAATCAGTCGCATATTTTAAATCTGAGATTACACCTTCAAAATCAACTACATGCAAAAAATATTTTGCATAGTTTAGGTAAACTTTAATTCCAAAGATATATTTCCATGCACTAGAAGGAGCATGTCAAAATTCACCTCTGCTTGAATATAACTTTCAGCTGCAGAAAGTGTAGCAGGTGGCTTTTTTTAGAACTTCCAACAAGCTCTAACACTTTATTAGCAGATGCTTTGTCATAATGCTTGGGCACTGTAGGCTTAGAAAAGGATTTCATTGCATTTTGTTTATTATTGTCACACCATCAGAGTGGAAGTTTCCCCAGAACATTTAAAAGAGAGACAGGAAGGCTGTTCTAGAAAACAAATAAGTGAGCATGAGAAGCATGGGCCTAAACAAGGGTATAATCTCAGTATTTTAATATTTTGTTATCATTATTGTCATCATGATAAAGGGCAGCTTTAAAAAAGGAGACAAAGAATGAAATGAGGTTAAAAAATAAGCCCCTGAATCACCTATTTCCATTGCTTTTAATAGCCTCTGTTTTTCTTTTTTTCCAATTTTTCTTCCTTAAATATAACCTTCATGGGGATATTGAAAATTATTTTTCTTTGGTAAAACTTGTAATACTTCTGCAATACCCTTGAAATTCTCTTGAAATTCCTGCATTTCTGCTGCTATTTTCTACTAGAAGTGTTTACTACTTTTGCACTTACTATGAGACTTTATAGGACTTCAGAAGAGTCTTTTAGATGACTTTATAATCTTAATATCCCTATCAGGTTTTTTAAGAGTTCATGCCTTTATCAAAAATGGTACCATCCTTTTATGGCTCTCTGAAAAATATATTTGCTCTTAGTTACATAGGTATTCTTATGAATCATCTTTCTGATATCAGTCATCATGCCAGGGTAGTTAGTGTGTATATTTATTTATTTAAGTATGTAGATACATAGTGTATATATTTATTCTCTTAGGAAGAAAAATCAGGGTCAAGAAGAATTGATGCAGACATGCTGTAAGCTCTTTCTGATTAGTGCCTCAATAGACTGACAGGCATAGTATATGGAGGGGAAGAAGATAAATTTTTCTTTTGGCTATATTTTTCTATAAACTTTGAGGATTTTTGTTACATGAATTTAACCATTATGAAAGGATAAACTTTAAAGATTAATTCTGGTTATGAGAGACGTTCTTTTAGTTCAGTGGTACCATTAACACTTATAACCAGATATAGGGCATAAACTACATCTTGTTTGTTTGAGTTACCACTGGAAGTCTGGTAGAAACCCAAAATATGGATTTCATGATAATTTTTCTTTGGTATACTATCTGCTGGCAAAGTAGATATGGACTTTCAATAACAATTCCCAGTGTCATAGTGGTCTCAAATCATATTTACAGAGCAGAGTAAGGAAGTTTATTGTGACCAGTAACTCCAGTGTAAAATGGATTCTGTGAAATCTCATGTCTGACAATCTCTCTCTGTAGCTATGTAATGGCATCCCTCAATGCCCCAGCAGGCCTCCGTTTATTTATAGGTGCCCACATGTATGTACAAAGTTCAGTCCAATGATCACCTGCTGCCAGGATCGATCACCTGCTGCCAGGATCAGTCACCTGGTATTTAATAGGCTTTATGTATTTGCATTCTGCAATTCCTTTTTTTTCCCAAATTTTTATTCCCAGGATTAAAAAACTGTGTAAGAATGCTCAAGTCTTTCAATCTAGCTGAACAACTTGGTATTCAGTAAATTTGTGGTACAGGTAGCCACCTTATTAGGGTTACCTCACTAGTACATGTTTACCTTCATGTTCTTGCAGTAGCAACTAATAAGTTGATTCAGTAACATTGTGCTGTGTAAAGCATTGCCTCAGGCTCTGCAACAAGTCCAGAAAGCTCAAGGCAGATGCTAACTACGCCTACACATAAACAGATTTAGTTGCAGGTGGAAATGCTTTCAAGCTATTTACCTTGAGCAGCTCATATGTCTTTCCCTAAATAACCAAGATAATATGGCCAATAAAATCTCCAAACACAGCCTGCTTACAAGCAAGAATTTTGACAAATGATTTTCTTCATAATCTTAATGTCTATTCTTTATTGATATGGTGTTCTACTTATTTTTAATAAAACCAAATGTCATTAATTGCAAATTGCAAAGTTCTCTCTTAATTCTTTAATCTAGTAATGTCAAAATTAGAATGTGAATACTAAAACACTGTAAGAATAGTTAAATAAATCTGCATTTAACTAACAGAAATAAGCCAAAACTGCAAACTCTACATTTTAGTTGAATATTCATTGGGAGAAATAAATTCCTTTTATCATAATTCTGTTTTGTTTATCCATCTCTCCTGGTATGCTCTGTATTTGTTTATACTGTAATGTTACTCACTCTTCTGTTACTATTCTATTATTAATAAAATGGTGTTGCACTACTAGTAAGCATCCACCTATGTAATATATATCCCCTAATGCTTCTAAAGCCTTGATGATATCTAATTGAGAATAGACTCTGGGCCTTTTTTGCTCCTACAAATGGATGACCAGAGTCACACATGTCATTTTTTCTTAACTCAGGAAATTGTGCTAGCAGCTCTGATATAAATACCTACTTCCACCTGTGCTTTGATTCACAGACACAGCACTGCTATTTTATGTATCCTACAAACTGAGGCACTACTCACAGTAAATTGCTCTTGTGTAGCTCAGTCAGGTATAATCTGTTGGCTTTCTGAGATTTACTGATTATCCAATTTGCAAATAAGCACAATCTAGGAGTAGTCATTGGGACACCAATGCAATTTTGCACACGTGTATCTTTACAAATGAGTGACAAGAGATGTGAAACATTTATAGATAGCAATGACAAGAGTGATCCAGGGAGAAGTGCAAAGTAGACAGTCTTATTCAAATTCTTAAATAGTGGACCTACAGTACAGATTGTTGCCTGGAATTTCTCGCAAAGCTCAACAGTTCCACAGGAAAATTATGGAACAATCATAAACAAGCAATGCACAAGAAAGAGGGACATGTTTAAGGTAAACATGAGATATAAACACAGTCACAAGATTACTTAAGGGTAAATACAAGCTCAAGTACTTATTTTTCCATTCTTTGACATCTCATTAAATCCACAGCCTGAAAGTGGACATATCAGCATACAGAAAGGAAAGCTGGATAAATTATTCTTAGGAACTAACAAAGAACACATCCTCCTGATAGACTAGCATTTGGAATATTCATCTGACATGCAGAATATCCTTGTTCAAATCCCTTTTTAGGTTCTGAGGACACTTATCTGGATAGCCATTAGGAGATGAAAGAAATAAGTTCATTTCCCTCTCGCTATAATTATGTGAAGTATAACAAGACATAAAGCAGTGAATGGGAGAATTCCCAAATAGAATATCCTTTTTCAGATTATCTGCTAGAGCAACTCCCTGCATAGGGAGTGCTCTTGAGATAAAAGGGAAAAACCACCATGTTCCTCTTCAGATTTGCACTGACCAAGCCCCAGGTCAGTGCGAGTCTTGAATAAATCCTTACCTTAATTGGAGCCCTCAGTAAAGACAGGTAGAGGATCACTTTAGTGTGAATCGTAATAGGATCTATGTAAAGATCTATAAGAGAAGTTGACAGTCTTTATGTGTTCTTCATGGCCCACATTCATGGCTAACTATTGCAGTTCAGCATTCTATGCTTTTACAAAAGAATGCCTTACTTGTCAAACTGCCTTACCTATTGCACTGTCAGATTGTCCAGAGCTTTGTGGATTCCTTTTTTTATTTTTCTTGCCTATTGTAGCTTTGCCTGAAAAACACAGACCTAGCTACCTGTTCAGAAATCTCACCCAAGCCCAGACATGCTATGGAAAGGAAATACCTGTGGTGTTGTTCCAAGGACTTAACTCTCCAATTTCACCACTACAGCAACTAACACATCTATTACGTGAACTCTTTTGTGCTTACTACAGAAAATGTGTTTTTTGATTCTTCTATAGTATGAGCAGGGCTGCTAAAATGACTTGAAATGAAAAGAGCAGAGCATGATCACAGTTTTACCTCTAAGAGTGAGTAGAACTTAAACTTGTATATATAGTTCTACCTGATAAGATGAAGAAAAGTTCTTTCCATTCTCTTTCTTTTACCAAATGAGATACTAATTTGGGTGGCCAGAAAGCATTGCCCTGCTGGGAGCAACTTCTCTCTCACTCTCTTTTCTGGGCTCCAGAAGAATCTATTCCTACAGCATACTTATACAGTAAAGAGGCTTTACCCAAGCCTCTTTAGATTTTCTCCCTGCTTTCCAGAATGTATTAGCAGGAGAAAATCCAGAGTTATATGTAGGACAGGGACTTTTTCTGCTATGTATGAGAATCTAAACAGGACTTCCACTTCTGTTTATTATCAAATAGCTGTCATGCTTAAAAAGCCTGTGGGAAACCTTCCAGACTAAACAATCCTCAATATTTTAATCACTCACTGATCTCTTACTTTAAACTATTAAAAATATCTATATAAAAACTCAAGTAAATAGTAGCAGACATATAGCCAAGTAGTACAAAATACTTATATAGCAATAGTAAAGCAACTCAGTTGCACATCAAGACAGTAAAAAAGCTCAGTTTTACCCACTATCCCCATCCCTTCCATTCTTTACCCAAGGTCATCAGGCCTTGGATGTAAAAGGTATAATATTCCTCTAAGAGTTGAATAGACTGAAAAAAAGTGTAACGATAGCCTTGATGACTGAATTATTCTGCACTATCAAAAAAAGATTTAAAAACTGGTGGTAAACCTTCTCTCAGATCACTAAGTTTAATGGTAAGATAATTAAGATAAAGAGTGTCAGGTTACCAAGTACAATTAATCTGATCTGTGATTAATTTGAGGAAGGTGGAAATTTGAGACACGCAGATGAAATATACTAAATGAGTGCCTGATTAGGAAAAAAGTATGCAATAAAGTACTTTCAGAAGAATAAGTATATAAATAGAGAATATAGGTATATTGTGCTGAAAGTAAGTTATATATGCTGGAGGGTCAATTATAAATTAGCTCAAAACTGAAAGCTTAAATCTGAACTTCTCAGGGCTATGGTAAGTACAAGAACAGGCTGTCATGGATTAAGCTCAGCCAGTAACTCAGAACCATGCAGCTCCTCACTCACTCCCCCCCTCCCTCATTCTTCGTCCACCTACTCCTGGGAGGATGGGGAGGAGAACTGAAAGAGTGTAATTCTCATGTGTTGAGGTAAGAACAGTCCAGTAACCAAGGTATAACACAAACCACTGCTGCTACCACCAATAATAATAATGATAAGGGAAAAAACAAGGGAAAAGAATGCAACGGCTCACCACCCGCCAACTGATACACAGCCCGACCTGAGCAGTGATCTAGCCCTTCTGGGTAACTGCCCCCAGTCTATATACTAGGCATGATGTGCTATGATATGGAATACCTCTCTGGCTAGTTTGGGTCAGGTGTCCTGTCTCTGCTTCCTCCCAGCTTCCTCTCCTCACTGGCAGAACATGAGACCCAGAAAGTCCTTGGCCAGACTAAACATTACTGAGCAGCGACTGAAAACATCAGTGTTATCAGCAGTGTTCCCAGGCCGAGAGTCAAAAACACAGCACTGCACCAGCTACTATGTTATCTCCAACTATGTTACACATTGATGATGGAATACCTTGAAATTAGCTAGTAAAACAGGCAGAAATCCTCACATCCTCGCC
>WYDI02007184.1:1724-17362 GCA_009867235.2 Psittacus erithacus
CAGGCTGCACCCTGAGAGCAGCGTTGGAGGCAGCTTTGGAGAGGACTGGGCAGAGCAGAGGGCCCTGGCAGCAGACAGTTATAGACAGTCAGGAATAAGTATTTTTTAGAGTGATGTTTCCTCGAGGCACTAAAGGAACAGATTATGGCTGGATATCAGTAGTGTGCAGTACAGAGGCTGCCATCCATCATACTGACATCTCTAAGAGGGTCCCCCTAATTAGAGATCCCATTTCAGAGCTTCATGCCCATCCACTTTATGACGGAGTACGAGCATCACCCGCCCCCTCTTTAGGTCCAACCAAACATCTGATTGCCAGTCATCTACTGCTAATATCAAGATGAGCTTGTTAGGAACTGTTGGCAGGCACTGACAGAAGCTGCGGCAGAAATGGCTGCATGTCAGTGACACATGAGATAAGAGGTTTACAGAGGATCTAAGACCAATTGGGGGTGGCACGTGGCACTCACTCCCTGTGTATCCCAGTGTCTCCCAGTTCAGCAGAACTGAGCTGGATTCAGCCTAGGGACTTCCTGGCAATGAGTCCAACCAGCAGGTCTTAGCAGTAGCCAGCTGCAAATGGATGTCACATGTCCACCATTCATCTGGAGCATGGATGTGGGCCCCTCACTCCAAAAGAGACATTGATGTGCTGGAGCAGAGCCAGAGAAGGGCAATGAAGCTGGTGCAGGGCCTGGAGCACAGTGTGATGGGGAACGGCTGAGGGACCTGTGTGGGGGTTAGTCTGAAGACCCATTAATGTTAACCCCATTTGCCATCTAAGTAGGGAAGAAAGGACACCTGATCTGTGGAGGGATGCTCTTCCTGTCTGCACCATAACGCAGGTAATGATGATTTTGGGAGACCAATTATTCCATAGAAAGTAGTCACAGCACAGAGCATGGGTCTGGCATGAGGACTGGCAAGAGATAATCAAATTGTACTCAAGCAGATGCAGTAACAGAGGAAGATAAATGGGTGGGAGCTAGGAGGGCATGGGGACGGTAAGTCCCAATATATTAAACAAGATAAAAAGTAATAAATAAGTACATCTCTACCAAAACAGTTTTAATGGGAAAGAGCGATGTTGCAAGGAGGGTTTGACTGAAGCCAGAAGGACGAGCAGAGGGTAACAGAACTAATGAGACATTGCAAGGAAATAGAAATGGTGGCTGGTAAACCTTGCACCATCACAGCAAAGAGGGAAAGCAAGAACCAGACTGATGGGACCCCATTGCTTTGGTTAGCAAGGAGGACAGAAAGCTGACTTTGGGGGCAACAATGACCAAATTGTCTTTACTATGCTTTGATCTCTCACATCTGCATGGCACAGAGGCTGCCTGTGATGGAGGGAGCCGCTACTGCAAGAGCTCTCACTCCCCCACACCAGCTCCCGGCAGGGACTTGTTGTTGCTGGTCACCACATGAACCAAGATTTCTTCCACTCTCCTAGGAAGGGTGGTACCTTCACTCACAATGATGCTGCTGCCTCTCTCGAGCAGAACCTTCTGCTCATTTTTTGCCCGCAGGGAGCCAGGGCTTGAACCCTTCTCTCTTTCCATCATAGTGGGACTTCCAAGGGTCTTTCACGAGAAGCTTGCAGCCTTGATCCTACTGCACCGCCACTTTGCCAAACACCTTTACCCACAGCTTTGGTCACTACGTGCCTTCTGTTGCCATTGCAGAGACCTGGAGCAAGGAGGGCAGGAAATGAGGCTCATTTGGTAGCCTGGGCTTGCCCAGCTTGGAGGGGCTTTCAGAGAAAAGGAATTGGATAGTGTGACAGATAATTCTGGCCAAGGGCAGGAGGGTGAATGCCTTACTCTGCTAAACTGTCCACCAGGTGCTGAGAGATGGGAGCCATTCATTAAACATAATTTCCCTTTTCCCATCAGGCTGCAGATTCTGCAGCGATAAAATTAATTAGCAACTGCAATTAAAACCAAACATTCTCTGTATTGTCAGGATGAGGTATCAGGAGCTGTGTTTTATAATGGTTCCCCCATCCAAGGGAGAGCAATGGTCTGAAGTGTTCAAAAGCTCTAAATCACTTTGTTCTCCTTAGGGAAAAATGTAACATGAGGCTTGGAGCTACCTCTAGGAAGGCAGGCAGCCATGCTGACTGAATACACAAGAAGAGGTCCTGATGGCCAGGAAAGCTGGAAGATGGGCTCCAGTTCTGAGATTGCAAGGATCCTGGGTTCATGGCAGAGACCAGAGGATGAGAAGGGTCTTGTATGAAGATCTGGCTTTGTCTCTGTAACAGAAATTGTTATCAGAAACCCTCCCAGACAACAAGCATTGAGGAAACTGACATCAGGCCTTGTGGGGTCATAGGAACATCCAGCACCTATGTGCAATATATGGTCTGGAGACCAACTTCCGCCTGGGAAGAAAATGCACCCAAGCTTTCAGTGTGCTGGGCACCAAGGTGGGTGGCAGAGAAGGGACTGATACCCCAAGCCAGCATCATCCGATCATGAAAGCCGCAGGGAATGCTGTTCTCCATCCTGGAAGGGTGACTGCCTCACTGGATATTGTGGCTTCTCTAAGATGCTGTGACCAAAACTGCAAGTGCTTAGGCAGGCACAGAGACACACCAACAGCTTGTGGAAGTCCCTCAGTGACAACCAATTGGATGTTGTGTGATGAAGCACCTCTTTCCTGAGCAGGGGATGCTGCCCACAAACCTCAGTGAGAGCTTCATCTCCTGATGTGACCCTGAAGCATCTGGATCATCTTCATTGTCAGACCCCCCCTGCAGCCTGCATGACACTGCAGCCTGACCAGAGCTCCTGTGAGACGAGTGATGGAAGGTTGCTCTTTGCCCAAAGCTGAGATGAATCAGGAGAGAAAAGATGTTTTGGACTGAGCACCAGCAGTGCTCCTGTGCCTCCAATAAGAAAATAAGATGGTGCACTGCACCAGGACCCTGGGCAAAGACGAGATAGGGGGTTGCTGCTCTGGAGTTCCCCATGAAAGTAAAAAGGGATGCAGGGAAAAAGCTCAAAATGAAGTGCTGATGGTGCCTAAGTAAAGATTTTCAGTTGTATGGGCCCTAACCCTTACTTCTGAGAGCAATAATCCCAACTAGTCTGTGCTCTAAATTAAATCAATTAAATTAAGTGATTGAATTGAGTCTTTTATACAGAGCTTGATTAATTCAGGTCTTTGTGGTGCCTTTAAGGGTGCAAACCTTTCAAGCAGAACCTGATTATACTCAAGGATATATAAACCTTGACAATACAAGACAGAGAGAAAAGCCCCAGATAAAGCTTGCTGCATGTAGTAGAAAGGGAATTTTGTCTTCTCCTTAAGACATTAACACTTATATGTCCCGATGGAGGGCAGATGTCTGTTTCTGAGGTTGTGCGGTCTCCAATCTTAGAGGTCTCAAGATCGGGTTGAACATAAACCCTGAACAACCTTGTCTTACCTCAGGCTGGTTCTGCACTGAGGTTGGTTTAGAGACCTCCTGAGGACGCCTCCAACCTGAATTCTGCTATGATCACGTCCGTCATTAGCAGGATATTGGGTGCTTTGTCTCTTCCACAGCTCTAACCCTTGATTCCACAAAGCTATTAAGCATCTGTTGGGTGGCTTCTTTTAGAAAAACTTCTCCAGGCTTTTTTTGTCTTTTCTTTTAAAAGAGTTATGAATTCAGGGCCCCGTGTGCAGGGATCACTGGGGCAGCAAATCCTGCAAGGAGCAGCACCTTAATTACAGGCTCTGCAGCAGCGAGGGAACAGTTCAGGATGAATAACATTTTGGGCTTTTTTTTTTACCAGAAAAAGTCGAGGGGGTTAATATGCTTTAACTCAGCATGGATTTACATGCTTTTAACTGAACGTGGCAGTATTTGCTGCCAACAACACTTGTGCTGTCATTAAAGCAATAAAGATTAGTACTTTGAGGGGAAATTCTCAATTTGCCTACAGGTCGCCTTCAAAACCTCTTCACTGGGTCTCTCCCGTCCTCACTCTGGACTAGCTGCTTGCCTCCCTAGCTGAGATCTAGACATGGCATCAGGGCAGGAGTAAGGAAACGAAGTAGAATGAATGAGATCGAATTCATTGTAATTTTACAAGAAGGAAGCAAAAGTTCCTGTAGAAACAGAGCCTGGCATAGAGCCCTGAGCTCTTCCCTTTGCCTTTAAGTATCTGTTGAAATGCCAGGAAGAGGGAGAAGCCCATCTATATAAAAATTTTTACTTGTTTTCAGTCCCCAGACACATCCCTCCTCCCCCACAGCCAGGGATGCAAACCAAACCTCCTTCTGGAGTTCTCAGGACTGTTTTACAGCAGACTGATTGTAGTTTAATAACGGAATTATTAGAAATACCCAACGCAAAATGAGGACCAAAATCAGCTACAACACTTGAGAAAGGAAAATATTCCTTCAGAGAGCCTGCTCTAGCAACAGGCTGAGATTAATACTGCCTTGATTCTGTGGGATTATCCTTCTTTGTGTGTTTTATCTTACTCGCTGTTATGGATAGGTGCTTTGAATAACTAAATAAAGAAGTAATTCAATCGCATAAATGTGATTTTCACATATTAAAGAATATCTTGTAATGCCATTTGTGCCCATGACTTATTAAATAGATCTACAGAAGATTCACAAGTTTTACAGTGAAGATAGGTGTTAGCTAAACAAAATGACAAATCAGGTGCTAATGAGAAGGAAAATCTTGTGGGAACCAAATCTCAGAAACACCATTCAGTGTAAATGTTGGGGATGAAGCTTCAACTGTGCTCCATATCTCTGACAGACATGTCTCAGTGGTCTCTCTCCCACTGTCAAGTCAGAGCCTTTCTGTGAGCACAGACCTAATGCCTGCGCACTTGCTTTTGTGCACCACCTAATGGTATCTCACTGTTCCACAGACAAGGAGAAAAAAAGCCTTCCCGATGTAGCCTGGTAGCATCAAAAGCAGAGAATTACCTTAAATCTCCCTTGACTCCTGAGGCAGAGCAGTGGTCAGTGTGTCTGATGGCTGCAGACAGCCCCATCTGGCTTCCTACCCTTTAGTTCAGACAAACATTTCCTTTCCCACCTCTGCTGGAAAGAGAACACACATCTAATAAGACCAACCGTCATCAAATGCTGGATCAGGCTGCCTAGAGCAATAGTGGAGTCACCGTCCCTGAGGGTACTTACAACATGTGTAGATGTGGCATGTAGGGACGTGGCTTAGTGGTGGTCTTGGCACTGCTGGGGTAATAGTTGGACTTGATGATCTTAAAAGTCACTTCCAACCCATAGTATTCTATGATTCTGTGATTCTCTGGGTGATGGCTACTCACACCCTCCAAGGAGATACAGTTCAGCAATGCAGGGGATGAGCACAGTATACCCATGCCAGAATCCCGCAGCATTTCTTATGATAGAGAGCAAAGCATCTGGATCTCACATTCTGTCATGTTGAGATGTTTGTATTTTATTTGCCATTTTTTTTTACCTCCCCAGGTGTTGCTTGCCTCCACCAGCAGGAAAAAGGGATTTGGGTCACTCGCCACCCGGTTTTAAACAACTCTCCACTCCCTGGGAGACGTGCGAAACATCTGCAAATACTGACCAATCTGCATGTAGCCCTGATGTAAGTTAAACCACTAAGGAATAAGCAAGAGAATGTGCACCAATTCTGTGGCTTGGAGATACCATTTGTTTTCTCTGACAAGAAGCACTTGTTTCTGAGAGAAATAAAATATGCAGTAGGAGAAAATCCTTTACATCCTCCAGGAGAAAGTCCTGCAAGGTGTAGAGGAGCATCAGCTGTGCGATCTGCCTGACCCACGTATGCTGCTGAGATGTTCAGCATCTTGCACAGACAAAACCTTGGAGCAAGGCAGCATGAACTCCAAAGCATGCCCAAAATCCTCCTATGCCTGTGCCAGCTCTGATCAGGACCTCAGAAGTCCTGCCAGAACCTTACTGTAATGGGAAGAGGAGGAGGAGGATGTATGTAAGGATGTGTCTTTGACACAGGGAAGTCATTTGGGTTTAGCTAATTGGATAACAATGCAATTACAGCCTTAGATGTGTAATCCACTGGCTTGAATGTGATACACAATATGATGTGGTTGTCTGAGTGTTGGAGACAAGGTTTCAGTGAGCCCATAGTAAGGAACTGTTCAGACACAAGAGCTTTTTCTCAAACACGGGTAGATACTCATGGCTCTGACCATTCTGGGCATGACCCAAAACTTGGTGAGCTTTGATCCAGCTCCATTTTCTTCAGCTTGCACTGCACAGTCTATGAGGATGTCTAGGCAATGTGTCACGAGCACCACAAGGCTCTTGAGACAGTCACCTCCACCCTGAACAACAGTACTACCCATGGCCTGACTCACCACTGATGGAGCTCGCATCACTCCATATCCATGCTTGGGGCATCCACTGCCCTTCTTTCTCTTAGAGAAGTGAGAAAGGACTTCTCATTTCTTTTCCTTAGCTCCTCCATCATTCTGAAGAGTAAGGCTCCCCTGGCCCAGTGCAAAGCATTTCAAACTTGCCTTTTCACTCAAGGCCCTCCAACTGAAAACCTCACCAGCACATTGATTCATTTGCTTTTCCCCCTTTTGCTTACAGAAATATGTCTCTTAGATCCCTCCTTCTGCTCCATCCTGCAGCTCACACCAGAGGTGCAGCTCTGCACTTGGTGCCGCTTGCTCGCACGAAGCACTGCCTGTGTCTCCATGAGGTTTCACAGCCCCTCCGCATCTCCTTGATAGTCCATTTTTCACTTTGTTATTAAGAACACAATCCCTTCCTCTGTATTTGAATGATTTCCGTATCTAGCCCACAGAATTACCTGCCGACCCCACTACAAAACGCACATTAATATGTCCATGCAGTGGTTGCAAAGAGGTTTTCTGCAGTGGCAGTTTGCTCTTGTACTATATGGGCAGCCTCCATCTGTGTGTACAGGATGCTTCAGCCGTCGCCTCAATTCTAGAAAGAGATTCAGGTAGTTTCATAGTCTGTTTCTAACTTCACCCCAGTGCTTGAGCTCTTTTCCTGTGGGCATACAGAGCAACTCCTCTTTTGGGATATTCTATGTAGATCTCCCTTTTACTCCTTTGGGTTTCCCAGCAGGTGACTTGTGAATATCTAAGTAAAGGAAGGATTTATGCCTGTAGCAACATGATTTATCAGCCCTCCACCCAGAGAGACATAGAGACAAGCTTTAAACCTTTACTCTATTTGCTTCTTACTGAGGCATTTTAAAAGACTCTGAGTGGCAGAGTGAGTTGCAATGGCTGAAAGAATCTTCTCCAGGCATATTCCGAAATCTGCTTTGTGCCTCAAAATTTCGGTTTTATTTTGAACCAGGAATCCTGTCACTGTTACGTAGATATGTCATGCACAAAATGCAGATCTATAACGCTTATGCCCCTGTAGTAAAATGACTTTGTGTTGCGTTTGCATTTCACGTTTGCTGGTGGAACAATAATATTCCATTTGGGTCAGAATTAGGGTCCTTGTACTATAGTAACATTTTACGTTTAATAAGAACAGTTCAGTTTGTTGTGTGGGTACTGCAAGATTTATTGTGCCCCTGACCATTCTGTTGCTTTTAAGTGGCCTGGTGCTTTGGATGCTCTCATAAGTAAGTACATTGTTGTGAGGCTGACACCATAATTGGCTTTGGAAGCAAAATCTCCTGGCTTTTGGAATATTTACAAGCAAGTTGTGACATTTTCGACAGATCAGGCAAAGCTGCTGACTCAAAAAATCTAATTTTTGTGACTATCAGCAGCATGACCTCCATGCTTTGAAAAGAAGAAGTGATTGTTCTGCTTAGAGCTGACAAAAGGTTTCCCATTCTTTCTCATCTTCACAGCATATTTCTAATACAACACAGTAATAGAAACAGCACATAAAGATTTCAGTGCTGCTACATGCATTCAAACACAGGTCAGGAGAAGCTTTGTCTTAGGAGATGTGTTCTTATTATTAGATGCTGAACGCAGCCCAGTCAGCATCCAGATTCCCACTTCTTATTATCAAAGGATATTGAGACGGGATATACAACTGATCTGCTCTCACGTTTGCATATGACATAGCCCTTGTAGGAGCACATATAGTTACTGGTTGCAAATAATCAGAGTTATTGTGTTCGATACTAAAATGGTTGTATTTCAACTCACCTTTTGACAGCGATTCCAGAGCCTGCAATTGGACATACCCTAATGAAATCACTGTGAGCCTTTTTGTGCTGTGGTCATGTCTAGAGTGTCTTTGTGATCTGCCTCATGGCACCGCAATTTCTGAACATGAAACCCTTGATACTGTGTCTCTGTTCTGCATTAGTTTCAAAGTGGTAACGGGCACTACAGAAATGGTGCTGTATTCACATCTAAGCTTTATACCTCCAGCTCTTCAGGAGTCTGAAAATCAGTATCAAAGTTCAGCACAACTTAAAATCTATCTTGAAGTTGGGCTCCAAAAAGGAAATGACCTGATGTTGGCAAACTGATATTCTAGAGGGTAAACATAGAAACATTCCCAGCAACATATGTGGAAGACTAAAAGTTGCAAGAAGGCAGAAACATGCTCTGGATTAGTCTTCTTTCGTGCGAGGGCATCACCCTGGCAAAGGATTATTAATTACGTGCTTTAATTCTGCATCTCTAAGGGGCTTCCTCTGTGCAACTACAGCTGCCTTCTAGTTGCGCACACACACATGCACATTTTCAGCTCTTGCAATTGCATTATTAAGTGTGCATGCAGGCATTGCAGTGCCCAGTGCAGACAGCTCTGCCATGGCAAAGGACAGCTGATGCTGCGCTTGGAGTCATTGAGGTAATGTCAAGGTTGATGCTTGGGAGAAGGCTTCTGGTTTTAAATATGGGAAGAATCAGACTTTGGGAGCGGGGTGGCTGTTGGAAATATAAAGCTGTTAGCAAGACGAGGAAAGGCTGAGGAGGGAGGGAAGCAGAGATATTGTACTGCCTGAGGCCATAGGACTCTGTTGCAGAATATGGACATTCCCAAGGCTTAGGTGGGCAGCCTCCCATCAGCTCCCGATGATCTCAGGTCACAATGAAATGCATAAACTATTGGAGCAAAATATGGCTTAACAAAAGGATTAAAGCTCTTCTGGACACAGTCCTGATCTGAGGGTGGGCAGCTGCTATCACCCTGGATCCCCACCAGCATCCGGGCTGAAGCAGCCTCTTCTGTAATCAGGCCTGGCAAACAGCTCACATTCCCAGTATATATATTTGTACCAATCACTGTAGTTTCAAATAATTCATTATTTATTACATGTTTCTGTTCTTTTTTCAATCTCATCAGACCCAATTCTCTGTTTTCCCAGCAAATCTGTGCCACTTCTCTAAGAAGCAAAACCACCTGAGGACATTATTATTTCCCATCCGCTTTGCACAGGTGAAAGAAAAGGTACCAGGTTTGGTCCATTCCCAGGCACATCACCATGGCACCTACTTACAAATCTCTCTATTGAGCAACTTTCATGTACATTCAAAAAACCAAAGTAAAGCAATCAAAATAGATTTACTTTGGGAATGTAGCCCTGTACTCACCGTACTTGGTTTGATAATAACTAATGAATCATTAGGTGTAAATCGGAAGAGCAATCATGGTTTAACTTGGTGCACAATACTCCTGTAAGCTTCCATGTAGTTTAATTACACTGAAAACCACGAATCATTCATACCTTAACTTTGCTACTGTAACAAAGAAAGAAAAGAAGAAAGAAACAACCCCACACTCAAAAGCGACTGAAAATGAGCCTCTGGCTCTGTTTTCAAGGTGCTTATGCTCAATTAGAGAGTGCTCCTACACACAAACTGCTGGGGAGGAGCTGTAAAGCTGTTTTCACCAGTGCCAGGGTTTTTGTGACTTCCTTGTCCATGGTGGCTACACATGGAGCAGATGGTTCCCCTCTGGAGCGGAAAATCTCTACCCCTCATCCTCCTTACCTACCACATTACTGCTGCTCTGGAGAAAGCAGCGTGCCATTTCGGGATCTAAAGCAGGGAACCAGCTCTGTGGTAACACTCCATGATTTGACCAAACCCATGCCACCAAAAAACATGGGCAGAGCACCTGTTTAGGAGTGACACATCCAGATCTGCCCTAGGCATGTCATGGGGCCCTGAATGTTTGGGCAGTGCTGAGCTCCCTGCTTGCATTGTCAGGTGGGTGCAAGGATGTGGGGACCAGGAAAGCAGATGGCAATGTGGAACACAACTCTGCTTCTCCGTTGCCCATGGAAAATCCTCTTCATCTGCAAGTTGTTTCTTCCCAGAAGCATGTTCAGCTGTTGATCCTGGCATCCTTTGGGCTCGAGTACAAGATGTCTTTGCACTAGGGCTCATGTCTTCTCATGTCACTTTTTGTTCAAGCTGCTTTGAGCACAGGCAGCAGAGCCCAGAGCTCTGCCGGGTGATGAGAAGACACCGAGCATCCATACCAGACCTTGGTTCTCCGTAACAGAGCAACCAATGAGTCACATGTGGCAATGCCAAAGGCAAGGTTTTGGTGCAATTGTAGCTGTGTTTCTCTGAGATCAGGTGGGTGCTGAGCCCAGGAAGATGAGCCGAGGAAACCTTCTGTACATGCACAGGGACCTTGTTGCAGAAGTTTTACAGAGGAAAGGAAGCAGGTCCAAGGCCTGAACATTGTTCCTCATGAACTTCCCTCCATGGGGTTATCTTCCATACATTGCATCTTCAATACAAAAATATCGTTGTATACCACCAAACTCCTGAGAAAAAAAGCCTGGTACAAACAATACACTGGAATAAGGATTTCATGGCAAGATCCTGTCCCTATGGGCATTTTTATGTGTTCCCTTGCTTTTAATTCTACTTTACATTTACATCTAAATTCTTGATTTGAATTCAATCCACCGACTTCTTGTAAGCATTTTGTTGGGCATCTGTGAGGAACCCATTAGCTGAGGAGCCCACTCTGTGAATCACACATGACCTGAAGTTTGCCCAGCTCATTGTTGGAGGCTACAAACCTGACTGTCACCAGGAGAAAGAATTGCCTGAGGAGAAAAATCTCATACTTCTAAAGCAAGGATAATGTCCTGCTAATGGCCCAACACACAGCAAGGCACCGATGATCCACATCGCCGTGATTTGTCTTTTCCTTTGCTTGCGACAAACGCAAAAGAAATACTCAATGGAATCAAAAGCCAGATGAATCAGACCCACTTCTCCCTTTGCAACATATGTTACTGCTCATCATTTTTACTGATGATCTATTTGAGGTGTTCATGGTCCTGCCCTTTCTTTGTAGTATCTGCACAGCTTCTATATCAAATTAATAACATGAATTAAATCTCTGTTGAGCTTCAGGCAGTATCTGATCCTTTTTTCTATCAAGGACAAAGCTTTTCCCTGTGTGGGTTTAACAGGGCTCTCCAGCCAGAGTAGTGCGGAAGAGAGGACTTGGGGTTTAGCACTAAGATTTTCAGAGATTTTGAAATACATTCCCAAAAGGAAAGAGAAACCAAACATTTGTGTATTTTTTCATGGATAATTCTGGAGGGAAAAATTACAAGCAGACAATGAAAGCATTTCATTTTGGCATAATGTAGTGTGATCTTGATTCCTAAATTGTACAATCAATTACAATATATTACATTACAAAGTGTATTACATTCTCTGTAGTCTAGAAGGCAACAGTTTAAAGATGAAAAGTCAAAGCTTTCCATTGCAATATCCTGCACGAATCAAAGCAGCACATTCTGAAGGACTGGAGGCCTGTGAGTGAAGACGCAGAGGGATATCTGGAGGCTTTTGCATTGAGTGCCCCCAGCAGAGCAGGATGTGTGTGAGAATTGGGTTTGGTGTGGGTGAATGGCATAGTGGAAGATGCTCTGGCCAAATAAATACGATGCGTCTTATGCAGCAATGGATGATCCCTCCAAAAAGTAGGTGGTGGCACTCAGCAGAAGGACTGGGCAGCTGTTCGGGCATGTTCATGGCCATTGTCACAGGTCATCTCCTCCTTCTAGGATCTCAGCCCACTTATGTCACTTCGTCATGGTATGGAGACCTCTTAGAGAAGTCAACATACTGCGTAAATCCTAAGATCCACCTACACATTACCTGTCTCTGAATGTGTCCAGTAAAATACACTTTAGACAGAGTGTAATAAAGAAAGGACAAGTTTATTTTTTACCTGGTGTATGTCCCAGCCACCACTGCTACTGGGACTACTTCCAAGAACTTCTTTAACCACTGATTGAATTCACTAATACTTTCAGATATCAAGTACGTTGTGACTGAGATTTGTGCAATTTAGTCATGCTTTGAATGAAGGAAAATCCAAAACTTACATTTATCCTGGTTTATATCTGCTCTCACACCATCTTGTTTACTACTCGCTCATTTTCAGACTGTGAGAATTAAAGGAGAGTCGTTGCAAATGCTATTCCCACACTATTCTTGCATTTGTATACTTTTAATAGATGCTCACATATCTCTCTTCCAGGCTGAACGGGTACAGCCTATTTCATCTCATGTGGAGGTCTCTGTCCCTCTGGTTGCCTTTCTCTCGATCTTTTTAAATCTGTTCCTAACTTCTCAGCATAGGGATCAGAACTGAGCACGTACTTGAGGTGCAGACACACGGTGGATTATAGAGCTACACAAGCATGTCATATGTCTTCTTCATCACTTTGTCTTAACACCACCTAAAGACTTTGAAATGTCAATGAACACTGAGCTAGCATTTGCAGAGGACTCCCTGAATTCACTCCAAGCTCTCTTTCCTGAGCAGTAATAGCAAGCTCAGACTACACCTTTGAAAATGGTTGTGCCTTGCTCTGCAATTATTGACATTGCATTTCACCTGCCAGTCTCTCACTTAGTGAGGATGAAGAGATCCTTCAGTTTCTTTTTGCAATCTGCTGTCATTTCTCCCTGCCGAGGTGGAAACAGAGTGGCTGACAAAGACAGAAACACCCCTTTTTACTGAGCAGATTAGATTACACTTTACAACTGAACTAAGAACCGAAGATGAGATTGAAAGAGATTGCTCATCCTACATCAAATAAACTCATACCAGGAAAAATTCTAGAGAATAAATTTCCTAATGAAGCCCAAGACTCTATGCACTAAATCCAGTGTATTTATTAATCTTATGATTCAGAGATGCAGTTTTCTTTATGTGGGTCATCTGTCTTGTTCTTTAATTGCTGCTTATCTTGTTCTGTTGCCTACGTTCAAGAATGTTAGCTGAAAAATATTTGCTATAAAAAAGAATGTATGCATGAAACCTACTCCATTTAGCAAAACGACTAGATTTTACTGTTTTCTCTCCATTTTTGTGAAATTGAAGAACGAAATGAGCTTCCTAGCAGAGGAAGGGGAAGAAAACTGAGCATAATATAACACGCTGTTATAATAACCTGGAAAGTTAAAATGAATTGCTTAATTGAAATGAATTGGGTGAATTAGTGCAGCAATACAGCCTCTGAAATGGAGAATGTTTAAAAAGGCTCCGATAAGAAAAAGAGCAAAGAAAGTTGTTGTGTGCTGATGCCACCTCCTGGGTGTTGAGGGAAAGGTGTTGTGGAAGCAGGGACATCTGTGCGACCAGAAGGAATAAAGGAACTCTCCTCCAGCAGATACAGGGATAGAGGCTCATGGTGTGGAGAAACTGAGTCGCATACACGCCTTACATATGGTAAAGTACGTAAGTCAGCCTCTTCCTCACTTGAATGCAATCAGTGAAGGGAGTGAAGTGAAATGACTCCCTGTTCATGGTATCTTACAGATTTTACTACAGAAAACTGGAAGGCTTTTTCCAGGCTCAATATATAAAGATCTTTCTGTATATCCATCTTATGCTATCTTACCCTATCACTTGTGCACCTCTGTGATACTTCCTGAATTAGTATATATATTGGTTGCTTATGTACCTGAACTGAAAAATCCTTTTAAGGGCAAAGTGGAATTGAAAGTCTGTAATATTAAATGTATTGAACCAAAGGTCCCAATAAAAAGACTTTTGTTTATTCTATTCAGCCACAGTATGGGCTGTGAGATGTGTAAACTAACTCATCTGCTTTGTTAAGACTTCAGCTTTGCCATCTGCCAGGCCTCTGAGCAATCTCAGAGCAGTCAGCTCTTTTTCCACTTATACAAAAGACTTGAGCATAAGCCCCATTCTCTGTTGTCTTTTAAAGGGCGCATCTGTCTCCTTTGGATGCTCCACTGATGATGTGATTTAATTATCGAGAAATGAACCAAAACCTTGTGCTCACACTCCTATAACCCCTTTGACCAGGATGTGGGGTCCCTAAAAAACACCCCTTGAGATGCCAGGAGGGATACTTCTTCCTTCTTAGGAACAAAACTTGATTCCACCAGTTTTCAGCATCAATATTGAAGGAATCTCCGGATTAATGAATGATTCACGTGGACAAGCTCCAATGGCTGTTGCAATGTTTCATCTTGAAGTGTTCCTGGGGCTTCTCCAGGGGACAGGGTGCCTGGGTTTCATTTATCAGTAGCTCTTGCAAAGCCGCATTCTGTGAGCACTGACCCTCTCTGTCATCCACCTATGAGACTGTACTCCACAATAAAATGCATTCAGCGTTTAGTACATTTGCTTACTCCATCCCATACATACATACAATACCCTGCAGATGTTTGAAACAGGCAGACAAGAAAAATATAAACCATTTTAATGGCTAATTTCCTTGCTGAAATGTTAATTTGTTTGAATTTCTGGCTTTCATATTTCTATGCTGCACTCTTGAAAGAGCATCATTTTCATCTTTGAACTCTCCACTACTTGTCCTCTCAGTTTATAGTGGACTACAGGACATAATGTTGCTTGTAGAAGCATGATCTTTGGTTTGAGAGATTTGTTTTGATATCCTGAAACAGTGCACTCTTGTGGTCTCCCACATAATATTATCACATAATTTAGCCCCCTTTCTGTTGGCTCTACATCATGTGTATTAGAAGAGCAAGGTTAAAATCACCCTTATCGAAGAAGCCTGAAAACCTTCCATATTTCATCATTATGCTAATACCCCAACTGCACAAAGATTAGGAAAATCAGCCTCAGCTTTCAGTTCTTTTAATCTTGTGAAAGCATTTGCTCAGAGTCACTGTTACAGGAGCCAGGCAACAACCTGGAATTTACGGCAGGGTGACATGACATGACATGCTCATTATAAACACTGGTCCTGTTCAACAGTGAGAGGGCTGATTCATCTGTCAGTCCCATGGTATTGGAGGGAGAAGTGAAGGGTGTGGGGGTTTTAGGAGGTTTTTTCTCAGCCCACTGTGGTTTGTTCCTCTCCATGTACTAATCCCGGGAATGAGGGACGCTGCCTTCAGCTGCCTGGTTTTGTTGCTGTGGGGGCAAGTTTTGACAATAGTTTTCCTCTCTGTTTCATCAATATCTCTTAATTCAACAGAGTTTATTCCACTGATTTTTGTGCTGTTCCTGGGAGGTTTCATTCTCCATTTGGATGCTAGGTGTCCTGGGCTCAGCAGTAGCAGTCATTTTTTCTCCTTCTTAGCAGCTGGTGCAGTGCTGTGTTTTTGACTTTCCGTCTGGGAACAGCGCTGATAACACCAATGTTTTTAGCTACTGCTTAGAATGTTTACTCTGACCAAGGACTTTCTGAG
>WYDI02007187.1:0-19214 GCA_009867235.2 Psittacus erithacus
TAAAAATAAATAAAATAAAATAAAATAAAATAAAGTAAAATAAAATAAAATGCAGCAAATTGGTCATTCTTATTGCTAGAAGTTACTCAGTCTTTGCACCCTCAAGACTGGCCACCTCTGCCACGCACCTTGGAAAGCAGCCCCAGAGGCTGTGTCCAGCTTCAGGAGCCCAAGCAGACAAGCAGAGCTTGGTTTTCAGCGCTAGTCACTTGTCAGGGCCCTGGGAGTTGTTTCTCCTCCAGATCCCCCAGAACGAAGTGCATGAAACCATCTTGCAATGGAAGGAACTCTGAGCACACAGCTCTGTTCCCTGATAACCCTTACAAATCCTTCTGAAGAGCCTCATTCATGGCACAGAGTTCCCAGGAGGACTGGCTCTCTTCAAGGACCAGCTCGCTGTACAAACATGTCCTTTGCTTTTGTATCTCTTTGAACTCTCCTCAAAACAGTGGTGTTATAATTGGATACCCTTCCCTCTGCTGGCCCGTGCAGCATGGGTCATATACGTAAACATCAACCCCAAATAACAACCCCCAAATTTAATTTATTTCTACCTAAACAAGTTCTTTTATCATAAAGCAATAAATTTGTCTTGGTGTGAGCAATTTGTTGCGGGTGACATAACACTGCAAATTGATTAATCGCTACTGTACACGACAAAATGAGAAAAGCAAGGAATTATTATGAATAGCGTCCATCTGATACAGTAGGGATTCATTATTCAAAAGTGTTAGCTAGTGGTTAGCTATCCCCTTGTTGCAGATTACATTCATTTGCAGAATCCTACATCATGCTTACACAAATCAACAAACACGCATTTATTAAGACATGGAATGAAAGCTATTAAAATGTGAAAAATTGCCTTTTTCTTGAAAAAAGAAAATGAGTCAAGTTTGGTGGGAGCTTTTCTTTTGGTGGCGGATGTTTCTATGTGGCTGAAGTAAAGAAGCTTCTTATACTTTGTCTGTTTGTATTCAAAACCAGTCACATCAAGCTAAGTACATTGGTACTGGTTGATAGGATCTCACAGTAAGCCTTCATATTGCAGGTTGGAGCATTTGGCGTGGCTGAAGTCTTAGACTAGAATAAGAGATGTAGCCAAATAGGCTGTCTGTGCCCTTCCAAGGACATTCTGATTTTTAGCATTACATTTGTACCAAGGGATTGCAATCACGCCTGAGGAACTTTGCTCGAGATGAAGTACAAAAGAGTGAACAAAAGAAGAGCTCTTCTAAGTACAAAAATAATCCTTAGGGCCAAAATGCTCCATGTTTCCCAGGCTGAACACTGGGCCTCATTTTAAGTATGTAATTATTCTGAAAAAATAGATTTGAGATGCAAGCTACACAAAAAGCATGATCCGAAGCCCTTCTTTGTGTAGTTGTCCTGGTGTCTGAGGATCATCAACCTCTTCTGAGACTGAGCAAAGTTTTATGTGTCTATTTCTACTGTATACAAGTAACGGACCTAAGATTGCCATCACTCAAGCAATCAGTGTTCTCTGTGTGCAGGTCTTGGCACAGTAACACAGAAAAGAAATTGTTTTAACTTATAGGGAAGGACATGAAAATAAAGTCTTTTCTTCCCCTCCTGCTTCAGCTCTTGCACTCCTGCTTTGTGGTGCTTCTACAGATAATAGTTTTAAGGGCACCAAAGAATGAACATGCCCTGCCCCCTTCCTTCCCTCTGCATCTCCTGATGGTGCAAAGTGCTTTTCCCTTTCTTTGGAAAATTGCTTCTATCATGCATTGCTTGCGGAAAGAAATGTGCTGGTTAGGGAAGCAGCAGTTCAGCAACAGCTCAGTCTTTGAACTCAGGTCTCTTGTCTTTGAGCTCTGCTCTGAAATGCCACATGTTAAATTGTTTTAACGGCTACTCACAGTGAATCATCACTAAAATATCACCAAAGGGGACTGCTTAAATGTTGCTGGAGTTTCAAAGTGAAGTTAGACATTCCACTTGTTCTGTGTACTGAAAAATTAAAATGGTCATGTAAAATAGAGGTGCTAGGTCCATGAAACATACTATTAGTGCATATTGGTATTGATTATTGGTTACTCTTTCATTAACATGCTGTGATTAGATTAGTTGAGATACACATAAGGTATAACCATGGATCTTGCACCGAGAAAAACATCCCTAAGCCTGTTACTCAGCTCCTCTGAGAAACATGGGCCCAGAGACAGCAAAACTGTGAATGGCTCCTCCTTACTGGCGTCCTGTGAAGCCATGTAGACCTTGGTAACCACCATTTCTTAGCAAACCAGCATCACTAAAGCCAGATTACTTCTCAGCCAGTGCTCAGTCAGCACTGCCTCTCTTGGGTTTTGATGCTACTGCAAGCCTGGCTTGTTTCTAAAAAAGATGCTGATGGTTTCTCCTGGAGCACTCTCAACTGTCAGGCACGACAATCTGTCCTTTCCAGACTGTTTTAGGTGCTTTCATTTCATAGGTGCTGGCTGACTCATTTAAAACAGGGCAGTGGCATGCAAGCCCTGCCTGCTGAGCATAGCAGCGATGCTTACCGGTCCGATGCTCATTGGACCATCTTCCCTGGTGCCTGCTGCTATTAAAACACAGAAGGGAGAAAAATGCTGTAGAGTGAGGAGTTAGGCTTTGTTCAGTGTGATGGCCCAGGAGAAGAAATGTGGGAACCTCTTCACACCAGCCCTGCCTGAGCCACCCCTATTAAACATGCCCAGCATGGTCAATGGAGGAGGGCAGGGATATTGTGGGACATAACAAGATTGTGAGGTCCAGTTGTGGACCTGGAGCTAATGAAGGACAACAGTGGCAAACCTGGTTACAGCTGAAATCCAGGTCTCGAGGGAAATCCTGATGTTTAAATTGGATCATGGAGCTCTGACAAAGACTGAGGGGGCAAAAAGATGGGATATTTTGCTTATCCTTTCAGAAGCAGATACACACAAAATAATTGACATTAGACTCCAGATCAGTTATGTTTTTAATCTAATTCTGGACTCAGACTTGATTCAGCAAAGTGGTTTGAATACTTTTAAGGTGCTATCAAATCACTGCTCTGTCTAGAATCACAACAGAGTCGATTCCTGCAGCAAATT
Source organism: Psittacus erithacus (assembly GCA_009867235.2). Classification (NCBI taxonomy): domain Eukaryota; kingdom Metazoa; phylum Chordata; class Aves; order Psittaciformes; family Psittacidae; genus Psittacus; species Psittacus erithacus. The sequence goes on from WYDI02007187.1 coordinate 3,081, forward strand.
AGCTCTTGGCCATTCATTTCTGTGCTAGGTAAGCCATTTCCACCAACCACCTACAGCTTTAATTAGAGGAATAGGGGGGAAGAAAAGAAGGATTTCTGTCTGGGCAGTCCTTCTTAACCCTGGGAATATTTCTGTGCTGCTGTGCAGTGAAAAGTTAATCTTTCTTGACGGGTGATACATGAGGATAGTACCTCATGCATTTCATACTGAATGCTTGGTATAGCTCTGTGATCCCATATAAACACCACAAAAGTAGAGGGGACCCTGGGCAAGGAAAAGATCTGTCTCAAACTCCACGTCTATCACAACACAACATCCTTCCTAATGACATACAAACTGTGAAGAGGCTGCAGCATCTCTGTCTTGCCTGGGAGACACTTGGCTGTTAATGACTAACATCCCAGCAACAGTGTTCATTTTGGTCTCTTGCTTCCCTCTGGATATTTGCAAATTATGTTCACAAAATAAACAGATAGATCAAATCAATCCATCAAGAGACTCTCCAGCACTTGTGTAGGTGGACAGCAGGAATCTGCACCCCAGCCAATTGGATCAGGTTGAGATGTTTTTTCTCCTGAAGTGGCAGCACTTTCCTTCTTTCCTTCTGGATTCCCTCAGATAGAGGAAGAAAGGGGCTTTGCAGAGGTGACTTAATATTTAAAAGACAGAAGAATGACTTTATACAGGATAAAAATGGGTTTGAAATTCAGTCACAAGATGGCAGGTTTGAAATTGAGTCACAAAACAGTTATAAACCTGGAGGTTTAATATTTGCTTACAGCATTTGAATACCCAAGAACTGAGAAGCTGCTGAGTGTGCTCTGCTAACAGCCCTGTCTTGCTGGTGGCAGTCAGCGAAGCTCTGCTGAAGTCAGGGCAGCAAATCAGCCAGATACCGGCTGGGGAGTTGGCCAGCAGGCCCGGAGCACAAGATAAATGTTTATGGAGGGAGAAAGTTCTCTCTGGATAGTACCATTGCAGGGAAAAACAGCTCGTACAAATCTCTTTATCTCTCGGCTTATCTGTTGTCATGAACAGATCTTTGATTGTTGTTTTGGGACCAACTTCTGAATCTATACTCGGAAGGAAATCCCATAGAATGGTTATTAATGGTGACTGCATTAGAGACAAGGGAGGGCTCCCTTATACAGCCCCTGGATGCAGTCACATGTCTAATTCTCCCTGGTTCCCTAGTTAAAAAATAGCAAAACCTTAATCTTTCCTAGAAATGCTTTGTCAGGAGGCAGCGTTGGTCTGCCTACAGAGCTAAGTACACCAGGGATTTCATCTCCCTATAAATGCTGACCTCCAGCAAGGCAGCATCAGCTACACTGGTAAGAATAAATAAATCTATTGCAAATAATGTGCCTCTGTCACTAAGGAGCTCAGTGGGGTTGTTCAGGGGCATCTCAGGCTGCTTAAGGCCATCTTACAGGCTCTCCCAAAACCTAGTCTGAAACGGTTTGGTTACAATTGACACAAAGTCTGCAGGGTTTTGCTACCACCATGGGCAAGTATCACCCTGCAGCTGTGCCTCTGTCCTCACGTTTTCCTTCAAATTGCAGAAATTCACCCTGTAAATTGCCAGTTATATAATGGGGGGAATGGGAAGAGAAACAGCGCATGCAGAAATTTGTATGCGTATAGGAACAGACGTAGGAATGGGTAAATGTTTGTTTCAAGGTCATCTAAAAGGCAGTGGCAGGCCCGGGAGAAGCCAATGCTTTCTTCATTATGTGCCTTTCTAAAACACTTGTGAGTTTGATATAAATGGCACATGGTCCAACCTGCCACTTCTTGTGCCGTACTCTGCTCTGCCATTTAGCGCACACCTCTCGACAGGTCGTGTCCCTCCCAGAGGTAATTGAATGGGGCCATCCTCATGTTTCGATGGAAATGAGTAACAGGAGGGATGAATGGAGGTGAATATGCATTGTGCCCTTTGTCAATACATCATTTTACTCTCAGCAGAAGAAGAGGCAGCCCAGCTTTTATTTACCTGCTGGCTGAGCAAAGGCCAGCAATCCTCACTCTGTCAAAATGCTGAAGTCTAGCAAATGCTCCAGGACCTGAACCAAAAAGGTTTTTAAAGCTGGTGAAAGATTGTCATGAGGTGGGCTATGCAGCTTTTATAAAGCAATTGCATCCAGTTTGGGAAGGAAAAGAATCTGAGGCCATTAACCCAGAAAGGGTTCTGTCAGCAGAGCCAGAGAGCATTAAACGTCCATTTGCAACCTATTTTCAGTGGGAATCACTCACCAAACTTCTGCATACACCTCTGACAGCCCCAGCTTAACATGGATGGCATAGGCACTGTTTTGTTCTTCCTACATGTGGCATGGATAGGTAGGAAATAAAAAAGGGATGCTTCTTGGCAGAGACAGAAGCGAGAGCAGTTGCAGAGGAGCTGGGGACTCCTCCAGGCTGCCACTGAGCTGCTGCACCATCAGGGCTCATCGTTCTCATGTCTGTGCTACAGAAGACCTGGTTCCTCGCTCCTCAGCCTCACTGCGCAAACTGAGAACAAAATGCTTCAAAGTGAGGAGGTTAAATTCTCTGTTCACAGGTGTAAGTGGCTACTTGGGGCAGAAGGTTGTGATGGCTCTCTTAGGACATATGGGTCTTGGGCTATGAAAGTGCATTTCTGGTCTCTATAAGGTGCTGAAAGCCCATCCATGAAGCTGTTGTAAATCACTGGATTTAAACCAGCTGTGGAAGGGCTGGAAACAAAGACTTCTATTGCTAAAAATCAAATGAAGTGTGCAGGGCAATCAGTGGGCAAGAGGGGAAAAAGAGCTCACTACAAGATAGCAATAGAAATGGCTTTTGAAAAGCTGCTTGTCTGGGGTTTTTTTTATCTTAACCAGAGAGGAAGAAGAGACAGGAAGCAACTTGGATTGGCATCAAACCCTCTTATCTCACACATTTACACTCTCCACTGCACAGATTACTCTAGTTCACCTTTAATTTGCCTTTTGATAGTTGAAGGCTGATACCAAATACTCCTGAAAGCTGACACTTGGCAAATAGCACATTGCACTCCTATCTTAGGTATATGACATGGGGGAAGGGTTTGAGGCCATGGGACCTACAAAAGCTGTTGCTGGTGTGATCCAGGACATTTTAACATGACTTGATTTTGCTATTCCTGGGCATCTCAAATGTGTAGGTGTGACAGAGGGACATCTATTTTAAAAAATGCCAAAGTGCCAATGATATAAGATGGACACCTCGTATCAGAAGCATCTCTCATCACCTTCCCTTCCTTTCTGGCAGAATTTCAGCAATGGAGCTGCTTTCTATGCCCATATGTTCATCTGTACAGGCAGCTGATTTATCCATCACTCTCCTCACCCAAGAAAACTTCTCCACAATCTCCTGTTTGTCACTGACACCCTGAGAGGCCCTGACCTTTGCAGGATTTGATAGCAAGCCTCCATGCAGACATACTTAGGGGTTCAGATATGTTGTATTGCTGCTGCCTGAGCTGTCAAAAGGACAAACAGCAACAAGATAATTGCGCAGCGTTAAATAATTGGGGATTAAGTGGATTACTTAATGGCTCTGGAAAAACACCTTGCTGTTGATGGACATCAACAAAGCAGGAAACAGGATCACTTGTACTTTGTGCATGAATAACTAGCAAAGATTTGAACCCTACAGTACTGTATGAAGCACTCAGTTCTTGCTCTTCATGTTCCATCTAAACCTTGCTTATTGAATTTTAAACCTACTGCTCTTGTTCTGCCAACAGCCAACACAGGGATCATTTCCACCTTCCTTGAAAGTCACGACCATTGCCTTCAGCCATGCTGTTTGTGATATGAGAACAGCTGTTAAAATGGATGAAATGGATGCACAATCTTGTTTACAGATAGGAATTTTTTTGGCAGAAGTTCGCACTTAAAAAAACAGCTCTGGAATTTTGTGACCCAAATGAAAGGAAACAATAAAAAAATTTCAAAGTGAATCCATGAGAATAGGGCAAAACTACAGTCCCACCAAAATGCAATAAAATGGGAGACATGAAGCCTGGTTTCCAGCCCTAACAAGGAGCAAATGCTCTGGCTGATGGAGTACTGATACTCTCCCTGCATCCAACACACTGTACAGGTAAGATGCAGTCAGTGTCTGCATCTCACTACAGTAGCACAAATCTCCAGAACATCGCATCACAGAGCAGCATTTGGTGTGTTGTAAAAGTGATGTTGAACCAGCAGCTTCCTTGTTTTTTATTTAAACTTTTGTTACTCACTGAGAGATACTGAGGACAAAACTGATCTGCACTTGTTTGGCCAGGGTGGTTAAATAGGAACCTTCACCTCATCTGGGCAATAATTCAGGCTAAACACAGGAAAAATGCTACAAGGGCTCTGTCACCAGTTCATGTTGCTGCTCACAACCACATTTCCCCCTCTGCTGTCCGGATTTGTTTTCCTGTGTATTTCTAAAGGAGCATGTTAGCCAACATGATCACGCATAATTAAACATCAGGTGAATTTCCCATGAAATGAAGTGACAGCGTCCAGTGGCGTGTGCAGTGAAGTGCTTGGGAATGGGGGTTGGTTTGTGGAACAACAATCATCGTCTGGATGGTGAGGACATCCACAGGATGGGGGACAGTAACAGAGTGACCTTGCTGTGTATGGGCAGTGCTTTCAGCAAAACACAGACAAAAGAAAACACAATATCTTAGCTTTTGGCTTGGTCTATGTTGAAGCCCAGGCTCTTGCTTCCTTTGACTATTCGGCTGGGCAAGTGGCCCAACAGGTCACCTTACTGCTACCTCTCAAAATGGATAAGGGCTGAACTGCAGTTACCTCTCACAGCAGGAGCACTGTGCTCGGTATCTGTCTTTTGCTGATTTAAAAAGCAAACCAAACAAAGTTACATAAATTCAATGTCAGGCAGACAGGGAACACGAGCCTCCCTTCTTTAGAAAAAATGGGATGGAAGATAGAAAAAAAATATCTTCTTATAGGCTATGGCTTTTCTGACATGTTTCCCTTGCTCCAGCCCCTGGATAAGAGAGTTTTCAGTTTGATATTCTAATCCTGGGACATGAGACATGAACCTGCACTGCCCATAAGGACTGTGAATCATTCTTATTTGCATTCTTCTTGCTGTTGTATCTCTGCTTTTTCGATAGCAGTTAATGATAAAATAAGAAGTCAAACCAAATCAGTTGTTAGGACACGCTTTCCAAGCCATGTACCCCAAAGGTCTTTTAAAAGAAAAAGAGATGTTTTGTTCCTTTGTGAAACAGATGATTGTGGCTCTCCAAGACCTCCCCCTTCATTCATGACAGTATCCCCCTCTCCCTGCCTTTTCCCATGCATCTATTTTATGTATGGCACACGCAGCCAGGCAGGGTTTTGCTTGCTCCTTACAAGAAGGATCCTTTGCCCCCTCTGAGGTCACTCAGAATATTTGCCTTCACTTCTCCTCGCTGATCAAATAGGGGCTGCTCTTATTTGCTGTAGTTTATGCTCCCCTCTCCTCCTGACACTGCCATGCACCACATCAAACAATTGTTGTTATAACTCTCCTCCTTCCCCAACTAAAATATACTTGATTGGGAGGGAGAGGGGGAACAGGGAAATAGCTGGGTTTATTTTAATAGTTTCCACTCTCAGTTCAGTTTTATAGTACAGTATATTTAACTAATGTATGGACAGCTGGATGCATTTAACAGCACAATGGAAAGAATTTAGCAAGTATACATTACAGGCTGTGTATCTGGAGCTGATCATCACATATTTCTTCATAATATTTAGATGCGCCTGTTACACATTGTGTTGGGCTGATCAAAATATGTTTGCGTCAGGTAAGATTTGTCATAGATGAGCCTCTTTGTTTCTTTACTTACTAAAACTCTTCCTAAAGGAAGAAGCTTGGTTTAGCTGATATCAGCAAGTTTAGCCCGCATCACAAGTCCAGCTTGTGATAGGGTTACTTGCCTTCTCTGCAGAAGCCAAAAAAGCCTTCAACACAGAGAAACATGGGGGCATATTCTGAGCACAGACTCCACTTGTGGTGTCACCTTCACCGGCAAGCCAACTGGAGACTGAAGGATCACCAAAGGGTCAGAGCCTGTTCACCATGCACCAGAATGCTGGAAAACAGCTTCTACCATGTGACAGAGCTGTAAATCCTTCACATCTTTCCATCAGACCTGCATCCCTCTCTGAACTGGCTGATCACCCTCCTGCACCCTCTCTGCAGTGCTCTAGAGATGCTCGGTGCTAGCCAGTGAAATTAGGCAGTAATGCTCCATTTTCCTCTCAGAAACAAGAATAAAGGAAATTTTCAGCAATACTAAAATCTATTTGCCTTTTATTAAAAAACAAAACCTATTCCGTCCATTATTATTTAATAACCTCCTTAACTACTTTTATGCCACTCTCCCAGAAGCCCAGGTGCCTGAATGACATGATTTTATCAAATTTATCTTGGATCTCTGTTTTGTTACTCAGTGCCTATTGCAGCAATGCCAACAGAAGGCAAATCAGCCAAGTGACTTCTTAGCGTATTTAACCAGTTTTCTCTCTGGTGCTGGAAAATAACAACAGCTTCACCTTTCAGGTGTGTGCTTTAAAAGTGCTGTTTCCCCTCACTGTCACATGAAAATACTGACAGAATGTAAGGGGCTGTATATAAAGGTATTCTTATAAAAGTGCCAAAGAGAAGCTGGAGCCTAAGGAACAGCAATACTTACACTTTGGAGAGATTCCAAGCTGTAACACAGCTCAAGCCCACTTCCCAAGCTGTGAACAAGCTTCAGTTATCTGGAAATTCTGATGGTTTTTGATGTGTTTGGGTAGAAATGTTGCTTTGCCTCTAAGCACTGGGGGAGAGAAGAAAGAAGGAGAAAGATGCTCAAGGAGAAAAACTCCTTCGGAGGAAAGACCAAATTGTTGGAAACCTCTGAAGTGCTCGCATTAATGTCATGTCATTACACCGTATTGCTGCACAGGTTAGTATAATTGGGTTACTGTGTGTGAGCAATGATCCATAGCATGTTATGGCACTGAAACAAATGACATTTAACCAAGAGATTTGTAAGGCACCTTGTTATCTGCATGGTGAGCAATTGCAACGGAGAGTCAGACTGCTAGACAAGCAACTGACAAATTAGTTGTTGGGCTTACTGGACAGCTTGGATTTATAACCGCAGAATTCCAACATAATTTATTAGATCCCTAAATAGACAGATCCAGTGTTTTTACTTAGATTACACTCTTATTGCAGCCTCTGATCCTGTCCCATTGGCAGTGCTGTTAGAGGCTGCTTGTATTATTCTTCTAACAGTCCTTGGTTGGGACTGAGGCAAAGTGAGCTTAGATCAATAAGCTGCAGTTTCTAGCAACAAAAAGATCTACAGCCCAGCTTATAAAAAAGATATTTTGCAGATGCATATGGTGCCAGACTCCAACTTTGGCCTCTCCATGAAGAAATGAATGCAAATAGAATGGATCAGTAAAGATTGTAAATTCAGTTCAGAAAAAGATCAACTTCCCTTTTTGTCTCCTGGTAGAACAGATGCCAAAGCCTCTTGCCTGTATGTTAAACACAGATAAACCAACTGAATGAGATGTAGGGGAAAAATGACTCTGTCCTACATGGATGGTCATGGTGGTCAGTTTCCATCTTGGCCTCTGCCTCCCCAGCTTGTTCCATCACTTCTGGGCAGGGCTGGAGAGTAGAAAGCTCAGCATTGCCCTGGCTGCAGGACAAAGCTGGTCCTTTTTGCAAGGGCTTTCTTCAAATACTTGTTGAAAAGGAACCCACGGCTTCCCAGGGCAGATCATTACACAACTTTAACTTATGTTAGTTCCCCAGTATCTATTTACTATGACTTAGGTCAATGGCTTCTTTTTCTTTCCCCATGGATAAAGAAAAGTAACAGCCATCTCCCTCGTAATGGCCTCTCTAACAGATTGAAGGACAGCTAACAGGGATGTCACTACCACATGCCCCCTGCACCTTGTCTTTCCTCTTCCCACCTTGCACAGATCCAGATCTTTCCCCTTTCTTCAGCAGCAGTTTTTCAGCCATTCCCCTTCACAGTCACCACCTGCAACATCACTGGTGGCATCAAGTGCTCAGATCTGGGTCCAGGTTCCCCTGGCCCTCAGGAGGTCAGCTCAAGGGAACAAGTGTGTCCCTCCAGTTTTTTCCATTTGAGGAAATAATGAAATCTCATGAGTATTCAGAGCCTTGGCTCAGGCCAATAGTTTTATGAGGCGGTAGTAACCCTAACCTTTGGGCTTGTGGCTGCTCTCTTAGACCAAAACTACAACTACCACCTACCAGGGAGGATTTTGCTCCCAATCCAGCTGTCACTTTGGGATCAATTCCTCCTTTCTAGGTTAGAGGCCAGTTTTGTTTGGGCTAGATAAATTCTGGAAAGATGCCCAAGTTTTTTGGATGCTCCCCCACAGCTAATCTGACCTCCCCTTCTTTTGGAAGTTTGCCTCTCTCTGAATAGGAATTAAAAACTCCTCTCACAGGTTGGTTGAGTCAAAAATAACATGGGGTGGCTTGTGAAGCTGGCTCTGATTTTCAGCTGTAAGCTGGTAAATGCTATGATTTAAGTAATAAAAATAAGAGAGGAGTTCGAACTCAACCAAAGCTCTGAAAGCCATGAACTGGTCAAATTTCAAGCCCAGGTTGGATGGGGTTTGGAGCAACCTGGTCTAATGAAGGGTGTCCCTGTCCATTGCAGGGGATTGGAACTGGGTGAGCTTTAAGGTTCCTTCCAACACAAACCAGTCTGGGATTCCATGATTCTGTGATTCTGTGAACTGTGAGTGAGGCTGTAAGCCCAAGCTGAGTAAGTTCCTCTCTGCATATACTGGGGCTGAGCCATACTGATGATAGTGAAGAACCCAGGACTGAGTTTATAATTTGTAAGTTGAACAAACTGAATGGAAAACACTGACATCAAGTGCCACTGGCACTGAGAAGGTGCTGGAAAGGACATGGCTGGGTACTAACCGGCGCAGTTCCAGTCCCTCACTGGTAAGTGAAGCTAAGCCTGTGCTGCGCACTCAGCCTGTGCACAGTTCTGTTCTTCACTTGCTCCACAGCTACAACCACTAAGAGTCCTGTTGAACAAGTCCATCAGGGGTTCCCCTCATGTAAAGCCATTATTGTTAAAATAAACACGCATTTAGCTTCACTGTATAATATTTCACAAGCCTGAGGCACAGCAGTTGGAACGCATCTCCCCCAGCCTTGAAATAGGAGGCACCACGAATAGACGCGCTGGAGCATTTTCAAGGTAAACACCAAGGGGTTTTATTGATGTAAGCTTCAGTGTGGCTGTCGCTGTGGTGGGGGTGCTGCAGCATCTCTATGCCTGAAACAGCACAAGCTGATCCCAACTACTGCTCTTTTAAACATATCTAACAACCAGCTGCTAGAGGAGCTTGGTCTGGTTTAGTCAGACGTGCTTGATATTTCAGTCTGTGCATGAACCAGTGCCAAACCCAGCCTGGACTAAAGGATCAGAAAAACAAACCTTGCCGATCCCTGCCTGATGTTTTCCTGAGCAGTTTTTGAGGAGCTGCTTTCTTGGAATAATTTGATTAATTTTGAATATTTTGAAATATTAGAGGCCAAGTTTCATGCCTGGTTTAGCATCACTTCAATTAATCTACCAAAGGGAAAAGCCAATGAAAAACTGAGAACTAAGCCAGAGCAAACCAGCATTCTTTCTTGCTTTCTTTGAAGTGACTTTTATACAAAGATGCAATAGCAGATTCTGTATAAAAGTGCCTAATTAAAGCAAGTCCCCAAACTATGCATTTTCATCTTGCCATGTTCAAGAAGGGAAAAACACCCCTACTAATAATCACTGAAAATGAAACTCAGCAGGGTGAGCAAAAGGCAACCCGGATGGCAGTGGAGGAGAGATGCTCGGCATATGGAGGAGTTAACTAGATCTGAGCCTGTGATAATGCTATCATATTTGCCAGGGAGACTGGGGATAAAATCCTAATGGATCTACTGGAAACTGTTAATGCATATTGCTTATGTGTACAAAAGAGACACGAAGCCAACAGAAGTGGCTAATGAAACATTATGTGAGCGTTCAGCAGTGAACATTATTCAAAGCCCTGATGGTGGTAGATGGATGTGAGTGACGCTGGTCAGGTGAAGGACTGGAAAGTCTGGTACAGTATCACCTTTCAACCTGAGTGCTGCCAGCACACTTAGGGAAATGTTGACTCATAGCTGGAAGATGAGATGCAGCTTTAGGGAGATGTTGAGAGGCATGTTCTTAGCATACGTTTCAACCAGAGAAAGCACTCATTTGTTTTACAGGTGAATAAATAACCATTTCCTTGAGCAAACCCAGTCATTGAGTACATGCAATGCTATTACTTTAGGTTTCATCACAAGCAAAAAATCCTGCCTGTTACCACTAATGGGAAAATCTCAGGGCTAGATGTAAGACAACTCTTTGTGGCCCCCAGACACTTGGATTATCATGGCTTTGGGCACAGGCTCTCTTTGTGCAGCATCTAGCCCATTGGGAGCTTGCTTTGGGATGGAAACCTCCATGTGTTGCCGCAGAAAAATACACACATGTTCTTGAATACCTCAGCTCTCGGAGGCTTGGATTGTAAGAGAACTGGCTTTGAAAATATTTTATTTCTACTGTGTTTTTCTCTGTTTTCACTGAAATTGGAGGAAAGAAAAAGGCAGCTCCATATCCCCATCAGCTCAGCAGGATACTGCAGATCTCAAAAATTCTCAATGTAGGGACGGGCTTTCTTTCCCTGCAGTTGTCAGCATCAGCAAGGGCATTAAAGACCAGTTTGTGTTCACAGTAAGAAAGAAAAATTCTCCCTTCTCCACACGTTCTGTTGCTGCCATGAGGCTGAGATGAAGAAACTGGTCAGACAGGGGTGTCCAGCTGTGACCTCTGCTGAGGTGGCCTTTGAAACTCACTTGTCTCATGGCCACAATCCTTCCTCATGTCACCATTCCCTTGGAGAAACCAAAGAGGGAGCCAGACAGCATTCTGCTGTCCTTTCCCTGTGTTGGTGATGCTCTCGGCTATGTAGCGTTACTGTAGGTCTTTGCTGGTTTAGGCCTCTATTCGAGGAAATTATGAACTGTCTTTCACAAGAAAGGATTATATTTCCCTTAAATTAAATAGCTTTGAGCAAACAAGTACCAATTTGGATGTGCTTCCCCATTTAATATTCATGTGATTTATGCTTCCAAGGCACCCTTCTGCTCTCCCGTTTATATGCCCTCAAAGCTCATTTTTTAACTACAGTTAATCATGCTGAAGCAAAACATAACTCAAAATGAGATGATGCTGGCCAACTTTTCTAACTTGAGCTACTGTATTGGATGTCAGCTCTGCTGCTAAAAATAACTACCCTGGGACAGGTGCCTTCCCTGGCCAGCAGAATTTAATGCCACTTCTTCAAATCCTGGCCAGGAAAAGCCTTGGAAGGGAAGAAACTCTAGCTTTTGCTGGGGGAAGGACTGGCATTCCCAGCCTAGGAACTGAAAGCTGCTTGTTTGAAGTATTGATGGACGAACGGGCTGGACACAAAGCAAACAGCAGTGACTCCAAGTACTCTGCCTTTCTACCCTGGTCACAGTTTAGGTTGTGAAGGGGCAAGCTGAGTAATTTCTAATCTGTAGATGCTGTTGTTTGTTGTACAGCAAAAGAAAGCCCATCTGCAGCTCCAGAAAACAGCTCAGTGATAGGCAGGTGTGACCCAGAATTAAGGAAGGAGCAGGACAAATGCTTTGTGCCATGTCTCTTTCTCTGCACAAAAACCTTTCAGCATCCTCCTGCTCTGGATGGAAAGCCCCATCCCTCTGCTCTAGCTGTGCTTCTTGATCTTCCTTTATTCAGATACATTCTACTCATAAAGTCACAGAATGTTTTGGGTTGAAGGGACCTTAAAGCTCATCCAGTTCCAATCCCTGCCACAGGCAGGGACACCTTCCACTACAGCAGCTTGCTCCAAGCCCCTGTGTCCAACCTGGCATTGAGGTACCAGCTGTGGTACCAACTGTTTGAGGTACCAACTCATCAGCATCTAAACACACCAGGCAAAACCAAACCTCAGCAGCAGCCCTGGCACCAGGGTGGCACCTGTGTCTTCATTTATTGAAGACTGGAGCAAGGAAGAATTGCATAGAGAAACATGAGGCAAGGACTCTAAGGGGTCTGAAGCAACTGAAAAAATACCTCCAAGTGCTTTTCCTCTGAGAGTGGCAGATGGCCATGGCAATGCCTTTGCAATCCATCTGCAATGGGGACACACGCTGCTTTCACTCAGTTAAACACACCCAATGTTTAGCAATATAGCTAGTGATACATAAACCCCCAAGTGTTTAGGTGCATTGGCTGGTCCCAGTAAGCCAGGGAAGAGAGGGGCATTGAGGGTCACCCTCAGCTAGCCAAGGGTTTCTCTTTCCTAGACCCGGAAATCTGTGAGGTTTAATCTACCAGCAAGGCTGCAGAGCTGGGGGTCACCCTCTCTGAATATAAAGTCCTGCTTAACATCACATTAGTTTTCTGCATGTTTCTTTCTCCCCCAGTGGGATGAGAAACCCTCTCAGGTGGTGGGATAGAAGCATCCCCAGAAACTTGTCAGCCATGAGGGAGTGCACAAGTAGCTTCAGCAAATAGAAGCTATCAGGTTTCTCACACATCCCCTGAGACATCCCTGCTATGCACAGCAGCACTTCCCTCCCACCTGCAGCTTCCATTGCCCCAGCTATGGAAGAAAGCAAGGAAACAACCCAGCAGCAGGGGAGCAGTAGCATTTCCAATAACCCATGCTCTTTTCCTTCTCAGAACTGTTCTTTGCTCCTTCCAGGTGCTAACCCAAATCTAAGAGGATTCTCAGGGACTTCACATCAACTGCTCCCACGCCCGTCACCTGCTGTTGGCAGTGCAGGGAATGCCGGGTCATGGACCTGGGGGAGCTGGCAGGCATATCGCATCCTGCCTGACTTTCATATGCTTTGTGCCAAATTTTTCGTTGTTCTTCCTTGTTACAACACCAGGAAAAAACCCTCCAACATGTAGCTCTAAGTCCTCCTTTTCCTTCAGGGCAGGGGAGGGGAACAGTAGAGAAGTTGTGGTTGGATCCTAGGGCCAAACACATCATCTGGAAGGATACAAAAGCTTTTCCAGCCAGTTATTTTCTAGCAATTATAATTTCACTCACATTTACCTAAGGATAATTCTGAAAACCAAGACAAATGACAGGGAAACATATCATATTTTTGCCTTTAACCAACACGCTCAGATCTGGAGTCACAATTGGTTGCGAGAAGGCTCACAGTGTTGCTGATTATTTATGTTGAATCTCAAATGCCTACAGAGCAGTGCAACCTTTGGGTTTGAGGTGGCAGCTTGGCTTCTGCAAACTCTGACATCTGAATTTGTTCCTTTTTCAGGCTTTTCATTTGGAATTTGGCTTTGCTGCCAGGTTTCTACAGAAAAGTGTTGGTGGGATAACCTCAACCAATGCACTTCTTACCTGATTCATTTTGTCTTTCTCACATTCCTCACTCCCCTGAAGTTCAATACCTGTAAGACAAAATAGAAGAAAAAAATTAACTGCTAATCCATTAAAAGTCAAGCTTGCTGACAATGACACCTTTGGGTAGAACTACTTCCAGCATAGAATGAGATTGAGACCAGCCCTTGGGTTTTTATTTGCTCTTCCTTGAAAAGCACTGTAGATGTTTTTCAGATAACAAATACACTAAGAACCAGAAAAAATCAGAATGTGTCTCTTTAAAAAGAGACTCCATTTCAGACACTGGTGTGAGAGGTTAATTATAGATTGCCAAGTGCAGGAAAAGCACCAGTTTCTTTGTAGGGATGTAATTAATGGAAGAAATTCACTCAGATTGCCACAAACCAATGGATAGGGTTCAATGTAGAATTGGCAATGCCAGTATCTCTGTTCAGCATAGGTATTCTATGATTTTTCTTCAATATTAAAGACTTCTAAATGTGAGTTTGATTTTGCATGTGACTCCACAGACATTTGGTTTTCCAGTGCCAACTCCTCAGAGAGGGCCAGGTTTCCCTCTGTGTAAATCCACGTAGCTCTACCAACATCAGTAAATTTGCATCAACCTTAAGCCAGGTGATCTGCCCAAAGTATCCTTTTTGGCCTGTGTGGTGTATGATTGAGGTGCATTTTCACAAAGATGAAGAATGGGAAGCATAATACTTTCTGGTAGACACAGCAGATCATGTTTCTATTTCCAGGCTGTTCCACTCATTTATTAATGGCTGATTAGGAGCTGCAAGCAGAGGAGACAGCACTTGTGTGTACATGCCAGGAATAGCTGGTGTTGAGGTGAAAGATCCCATTCAAATATCCCATGAAAAATGGAAATATTGACGTATGTTACTGTTGTGTATACAGAGATTCCCAGATAAATGGCTAGGAGAAAACAGGTTTGTCTTTATTTGTCTTATCTTCATATATGTATGGCATAAATACCTTGCCAAATACTGTCAGAACCCTTGGCTGGTTTGCAATTGTTTCCACAGATTTTGGTTCAGTAAATGCACTTTCGTTATCTGGTATTTATACTGCAGGGACAGCCAAAGCCATATTCTGACACCATTAGGAGACAACAGTGAGTATGCCTTCAGAGACCTCTTTCATCTTGATCTCCTGTGCAGAGCTAAGATCAGTAGGGGAGTCACACTCCACCTTACCCGTTTAGATTCATTTTAACTTCATTTCCTGGGTGACACTGTTTTGATGTGATAATTGCAAGATACTCGTGTCCTATTTATGTTATACTTGTGACCATTTTGGAACTGTGCTCCATCATACATCGAATAAATAATGTTTATTCTTTCTGAATAGATGGCCTGGGTTTATGGGTGATGACAACAACCTCAAAGAAAAGTAGATAATGAAGCCAGAATCATCAACAGCTGTATTTTATTTATTTTGGGTTATCCAACCAGCACTAATTGTTACCCGATGTAACAGAATATGCTTTTATCAGTATTTTAACCCAGGATCTTCATTTGATACAAAGTCAAAGCCTTGTCCTAGACAACTACTCCAAATTAGGTCATATAAAGGAATCCATCTGTGTGACAGTCCAGGTCACACTGCTATTTGTGGAATGGAGACTAGTACAGTCGTGGTGAGTGCATGATATATGAACTGTATGTATTTCTTGATAAATTGTTTTTAAATATTTCCTCCTTTTTATTAATTGAAGAGGAAACTCATGCATCAATGACATTTTTATGCTGGTTTGCACATAAATTATTTCCCTGTGATGTTCATTTTTATTATTATTACCAATATTATAGCAAATGCATTTTTTTTGCCTTGTAAACAAGATTTTGCTTACAGCTAAATGAAAAGAAGAGAAGTTAATCACGTTGAAATAATAGGTTTAAAAAGGTAATTCAGTAATGTTCAGCTGATGTTTAATCTTCTCCAATAGAAACCATGCTAAGAGAAATGACACAAATTCTGGTTTTGTAATTAAACATTATTCATCACCAGTAGGGCAGCTGAAGGAGAGCTCAAGTACTGCAGTGATTGCCCACTCCTGGCAAAGCCTTCTGAGCAGGAACTTCAAGGTTTGTTAAGTGACAGTGTTGCCTGCAAACATTGAAAATGAAGAGCATCATCGTAGCTTTCAGTATAAGAACTGGGTCTCTTCTCTGTGTTTTCAGGTGGGAGTGAAGTGTTTTCTAAGCCTACTAGAAAAGATGCTCACCATCAAACATGCTGTCGTGGTTTAAGGCCTGCCATGCAGCCCACTCACTGCCCCCTTCCCTCCTCCCTAGGCTCCCGGAGGGATGGGGAAGAGAATCGAAAGAAGACAACTCCCACAGGTTGAGATAAGAACAGTCTATTAAATAAGGTATAACACAAATCACTACTGCTAGCACCAATAATAATAATGACAAAGGAAATAACAATAGAATACAATGGCTCACCACCAACCAATACCCAGCCCCACTCCAGCAGAATCTCCCTTCCGGGTAACTGCCCATTTACATCCTGGACATGACGTGCTATGGTATGGAATACCTCTTTGGTCAGTTTGGGTCAGGTGTCCTGTCTCTGCTTCCTCCCGGCTTCC
>WYDI02007188.1:0-20085 GCA_009867235.2 Psittacus erithacus
AAGAGAAGAGAAGAGAAGAGAAGAGAAGAGAAGAGAAGAGAAGAGAAGAGAAGAGAAGAGAAGAGAAGAGAAGAAAGACATTACCCTGAATCCTTGAATCAAAATTTGCCTTGTAATTATTGTAAATAGATCAAATGACTGCAAAATAAAGTTGACAGGCAGTCTTGCTTTGGCTGAAGATACTCTAATTTGAAAAACAAATGAGAAACCATAAAACCTAAGCTTTAATCCTGCTTAACAAGGTATAAGGAATTTTATTTTGTGCAACGCCATTTATGACGGCAGAATGTCTGTGCCATATACTAAAATATGTAATTTTAAAGGTAACCTCCACTTACACAGAAAATATGCTTACAGAGGCAAGGTTTATCTGGTGAGGTACTACCTTTTTTAAATCATCATATGGTCAACCATCGCTGTTACAACAACGCTACCAAGAAACTGTTATTCACAGAGGATAAAATGAAAAGGCAGTTTGAGGATGAAGCTGAAAGAGACTCATACAACAGACGTCATCCAAAAGAAATGCACATCTGCTTGATTCAAAAAACAGCATGTCCTTATTCAACACATATTTATCCATTATGCACGTGAACTGCATTTTAGTATGCACATTATGGCTACATTACATGAGGGCCCAACATTTGTAAGGTGTTAGCCAGAACTGGTTGATTTTTCACTTAAGCTGTCACTGGAGCCAGAAAGATAAATGCATGTTACAGATGCTGAGCAAAACACACCAGTGGGGAGGAGCAAGATCCTTGACTTTTACTGGTTGAGTTCCAGAGGTGAATCCTAGCCCCTGACTCAAAGGGGACATCTGACAGCAGAATGAGAAAATGATGTTTTCAGGGAGGTATATGCAGCACTTGTAACAAGAAAGAGGAAATACTTAAAAAGATTTAAAAGTGCAGTTAAACAAAATAATGGAAATAATGTTCTGAAGTAAAATCTGTGCTTGTCTGAGCATTTTCATGACAGATTAGTTCAGTTTGCAAACCAATGATTGAGGCTTTCAGTTTCAAATTGCATGTGAGCTTGACAATAAACCTATATACTTTTTTCAGCTCATATCCTTGTCAGAAAAAACATGAGCTCAGCAATCAGAAGGAATGGCACGTACTGGTGGCAGCTATGAGACAGGACAGGAGCTGCATCTTGGCTGATTCTGCTGTGGGTAGCAAATCTTGTCAGAAAAATTTGCAGATATGAAATGGGACAGAATGACTTGGAGAAGACAGGAGGAGGAACAATCAGAAGCCTATTGCTGCTTCTAAGAATGATAACAGACAGGCTGGTAGGACACTGAGACCTGATACTGCATTGCTCTGTGAAGTAATGGAAAAGATGGAAGAATTGGGTTCATTGATACATTATCCTGGACTGAACACCAGCAATGTCACATACACCTCAGCTGTCCAAGATTTTTACTTCTATTTATTCTTCTATCATCCTGTCCTTTTTCATTTACACTTGTGTACTTGTGCATGCTGGAAAATAGTTGCAGAGAAAACTGTTTAGCTTTGCTTTGTCTTTAGTCTCATGGATTTACAGCATACTGCAATGGGCCTATGTATTGAAAACCACAGGAAGATACCACTTGTCTTTTACTTCCTAAGTATAGGATTTCTATTTGATATTCTGTAAGAAAGAAACTTTTCACAGTGAGAACAATCATTCACCAAAACAACCTCTCCTGGGGGGGGACACGGTGAAGTCCCCGCTGCTGGAGGTTTTCAAAGTGTGACTGGACAACGTGCGGGGTAGTCTAATCCAGGCTGCCTTTCCCAGCAAAGGTTGGACAAGGCAATCTTTTGACGTCCCTCCCAGCTTGGTCTGTTCTGTGATTCTGTGGCTCCATGAGTCCTTATTATTCATCTTAGGACTCTGAGAAACTGCGTCTGTTGTAGCAGCTTCTTTAAAAATTAGAATAACCTTAGGAAAAGCTGTTGGGCTACAGTTGCATAATATCACTCCTTGCTTTCAAAAAAGTTCATATTATAATACATTACTGTTTCTGTCAGGCCACCCTGCTTTGCTTTTTATTTTGGTTTTGTTTATCTGTGTCATTGCTTTGCATTGTTCTAAGCATTCCTTGTTACATGCCAAAGAGAAACAACTAATGAGATGTTTCCTATATTATTAAAATGCATTTGTTCTAGGTCCTGGGCCTTTGTGTAACATGCACTTGAACTTAAAGTCAATGCAGACTTTCCTTTCCAGCATACATCATCAGAAGTACTGATAATTCCCACTTCAAATCACAGTCAGCCTTAGTACTTGCGCAGCGTGCCTTGGGAGGCTTTGTGGATGCAGGCTTTGTAAGGCCATATCTGTAAAACACCATCTGCTCATCATTCCCCCCTCAGACTAGGAAAGCCAATACTGGAAAAAATATTTCTCATTTTTCAGGTAAAGGAAATGGGGAAACAGAAAAATAACAAGATCACACTTAAAAAAAAAAAAGTACTAAACTCAGTCAGACATCTTCCGAACCTTAGCTGTTTGCAAATTGGGAAAAGCAGTGCAGGCCCCTGCAAAGATCGATAACAGCTATTGTATGGGAATGGGTGTTGTACTGCCAAGCCTGCAAGAAGAAGAAACATTAATCTCTCTATCTCCAGTTTAGACCCTCATGCTTTCAGCAGTCACCACTTTGGCTGGTGACTTGGTGGCATCTTTTGCAAAAGAGAAAGACACATAAATCCAGTTGAAGCAGCTTAAGAAAACAATTCCTGGGATGCTCTTTCCTTGCTGGCTGCATCATTTTGAAAAGTGTGTCAAGTCTTTGCTGTCCCTCATCAGTTCAACAATGTCCATTAGCAACTATTGTATTCTCAGAGGCTACTTCAAGTGTGAACCCAGATAAAGCTCATTTATTCTGTTCATTAAATTCTGAGAAAGCTTGTGTTATGCCTAAAATCCCTGACACTAAATGGAGCAGTAGCAGGGCTGTTTGCTGACCTCACACCCATAATGAGTTTTTAGTCCTTTGTTTCTCACATTAAGGGAGTTAAGTCTTCTTACAGGGTCCTCACTTGAGTAACCTTGTTTTGTTGCTTTGTTTGCTGCTGAATTTAATTTACTGAGTGCCTCATTAAGCTGATTTAGCTATTACCTATGGTGCAAGTATTTGAGAGAAAAATGACCTTTTGGCCAGTAAAATATAACGAAAGAGAAAACCCAGAGATCTTAACGTATCACCAAAGACTTTCTAAAAACCAAAAATTGCAGTTGCCATTTTTTTGGCATGGGGCCTGTTTTTTGTCAATTATACCAGCACTCTAGATAGATCTATTTAATACGTAACATAGTGCTGCATCATTTTGGCTGAAATCATTGCACTTCATGTCCGGTGTTTCAATTCAATTTTGCATGTAGGCTACACATCAGTCTCCTTTCCCATGTGCCTATTTATTTACACTGATTTTTATTTTTTCTTGGAATGTTTAATACAAATGCCTGTTCTAAAATGACTGGGGCATTTTAATCTAGTTAAACAAAGTTTTATCTCACTGAAGAAAGCAACTGTAGAAACGTCAAGATTTCCCATGTTACAATTGCATTGCGTCAGGAAAAAAATAAAAAAATAAAAAAAAAATCAGCTTTTAAGGATTTATCACTCAGTCATCATCAAAGTTTTTGCAGTACTATTTTAAGGACCCCATGGGAGCAAATCTCACAACACCTTTCAAAGCCACTTTGGCTGGTGGAGATGGGCAGCCACAGAGGCAGGGGGGCACTCCTGCTGCTTGAGGCCATGGCAGGGTCAGGCTACCTCAGGCCTGATAAAAGGCAGGGTCTCCAGGCCCACCACCTGCACAGCATGTCCAGGTACACTGCTTCTGCATGCCACAGTCATCTTTATCCAAAGCTTTTATCCTCACTGGAGCACTCTCCTTCTTCAGCAAATCTTTCATTGGCTTCCTCTGAAGCTCTCCAGCTGTTTACAGCTCTAATGCTATCGTACAGCATAACTCCATTTCGGTGTGCATTCAGAGGCATACAGCTCACATCCAATGTACGCACTTGCCTCTCTCTCTTACCCACACCTACCTACCTGTGGAGGTAGAAGAAGAGAACAGAGTAAGTGACAAGCAGTCAGCCCTGTTGGATCTCGAACTGGATGTACTACTGGCTGATCTCCAGAGAGAGAACGTGAAGAACACGCAGAATATGAAGAGGGGGATTGAAGAGGGGAGCTTACTAGAGGAACTAGCCCAGATAAAGAGAGCGGCAAAAGTAATAATTTCTGTAGCAAAAGTAACAGTGTCTTAGGATAACAACCAATTAGAAAAAGACTTAAGGTGTGTGAACAGTAAGCACTAACCAATCGCATAATGTTTTGTAACATGTGATCAGAGCCAAAACTGTATATAAGACTAATTGCGCACTTAATAAATTGTCTTCGGCTGAATTTATCGCCAGAGTCTGTACCCCACTTCTCCACACCTGCCCACACACACACACACACATATACGTATATATAAAAATATATATATGCATGCATATGCTTCTAGATACACATATACATATACCCCCCCAACATGCTTCTCCCGCACCATAACAGACCTAATCCATTTTCCATGAATGCAACTTCCCTTTCTTTCCTCCTACACAATTCAGAGCTGTGTTGGCATCACTGGGGAAAAACTGTCCAGCTTCCACAAGCAAATGCACCATTCAGAAAGCTCTTTCTTCACTGTCACTGCTTCAGTTCCTGCTAGCCCTGCCTGCACACTGCCAAAAGCTGGCATTAAACATGCCTTGGTATTACCCTAAAGAGGTCCTATCCCTCATTTTGACATTTTGCTGTTATCATTCTTAAGCCGTAAGGTATTTTACCTTGCATAAAGGGTTAGATTTAATAGAGTGTGCAGCATATGCATTCCTAGTGGAGCATGGCTGGATTTAGTTGTGATAACACCCCAAATTAAAATTGACAAGTGCTCAGCTTCAGAACTGCACAAGTCAGCTGTGCTTGCTGTTAATGCATTAGACATTTCCCAGAATACATGATAGGAGAAGCTTCCAGGAAGAGATAAATATAAGAAAGTAATATTAGAGAGAGTTTCTATAGGCTGCACTAGTGTTTTGGAATGACAGTGAGGGAGACGATAGATCAGCAGTCAACAATTGGATTTCACACGTGAATGGCAATTCCTTTCACTTTTTAAAGAATCAGATGAGATAGAGGCAATAGGAGCTGAAGTGTAGGCAGCACATGGCTTTGTTTTCTTTGCTTTTGGCTTTGCTATCCTTTTGCTGTTTAGCTGGATTACTCCTTGCTGGTTTCCCAACTTAGGCTCAGGATTATGCAGATCTTTTTAAGAAAAAGTTCCTTAAAAGTAGTTTCAATTTTTGCCAAAGAAAACTTAAGACACCTGGAGCCATGGTATCAGGAATACCCCCTTTTCCATTTTCAGGTAAAACACTGCCAATGCTTGTCTGTGTTATCGCTTGCTGCACTATTGTTGTTTGTGGGTCTACGGAGTGGCGCATATAGAGTGGGGAACTCTTCAGGCTCCCAAAGTGCAACCCCATGCCCTAAGAACCTTCTTGTTCCTTACAACATCCAAACGCTTCTGGATCCTTACTGTGGATTTTAAAGGTTCAGGGATTAATACGATTTACACTCTCCTTCGCTCTACAGCATCATAGAGGGAACTCAGCCACTTAGAATGTTATACAGGGATTAAATTAAGGACTATGGACTAAACTAGAAGTAAAATGCCTCTGCCAGGAATGCCTTCATGGAATCAAGCCTTCTTAGGCCACAAAGAGATACCTGACATTTCCAAGGACAATATGGCATGCATGATCTTGCAATGAGGATTGAATAAAAGAGCAATCTGAGTGGTTTCCAGTTTCAAAATTTGTATTCC
Organism: Psittacus erithacus; assembly: GCA_009867235.2. Lineage (NCBI taxonomy): Eukaryota > Metazoa > Chordata > Aves > Psittaciformes > Psittacidae > Psittacus > Psittacus erithacus. The sequence goes on from WYDI02007188.1 coordinate 5,886, forward strand.
AATCCCAGAAAAAAAATATGGGAAAACTGAGTTTGAGAGTATATGTAATTGTATAAGGTGACATATAGTGTAGGTCTACCTGAATTATTCAAAAGCAAAAAGTATGAGCCCATAAAATTAATATAATAACTCTTACATGTAGTGATCCCTTGTGGTAACTATCATATGATTATGATTAAGCCTTTTTGGTCTCCACAGCCCTAAATTAGATTAAACAGTTTTAAATGCAGATTCTCTCCTGGCCTTGCAATAGTGCCTAAGGCAGAATGAAAGTTGTTTGAATAACCTAAGTGTATATTTTTATGACTTAATAGTAAAAAAAATCCCAGAAGTTATATTTAAATCTGACTTTCTGAGGTTTACTACATTTTGTCCCTCTGGAAAAAGTAACCTATAATGCCTCAGAACAGGACTTTAAACTTATTATTTGTTCTTTCAGTACCTAGCTCTGTGAGGCTCTCAAATTGGCTGGAGTAGCTTGCACATTTTATGATACACATCCACACAATTTCTATGAGTTATTGCTGCAAGAAGTTCTTATATATACAGTTACTGAGTAACGAAGGTCATTCAGACAAAGGAATGTTGTATTCTCTCTAAAAAACTCAAAAAATTTAGACCCGTTTCTTTTATGTGTCTTGAGGGTGCTTGGCATAACTAGCTTCATCAGAAACCTTTCACGAAAGGAAATATTTTCACTGTTTGCAGGCAGAAAAGAAGCTGGCTGGTCCAAGATCAGAAATTAAATTTGTGGTAGAAAGATATCCAGTGCAGAAAGTCCCTAATTAATCACTAACTTACAGTAACTTTAACTCCATATATTTATGGATTTTTTGTAACTTAAAGGAAAAACAAATGCTCAGAGTGAGTGCTTTGATACTCAGAGGATGGCCTAGCATTTTTCATATATCAAGAATGACACATTCCTGAAGTAAAATAAAAGCTTAACTGTTCATGTAATGATGTATAGCCAGAAACTGTGTAACATAGACAAAAGTAACCAAAAAAAAATTTTTACATGTACAACAAAATCACACATTTTTGTTCTTTCAGGAGAGAAAGAAAAAGTTATGATTTTTGGAGTGCCTGTTTTCATAGTGTTTTATAATTCTGTCTATGGATGCTACTGAATGCTCACATGAGATTCAAGCCGTAAGTATCGAGTCACTTGAGTGGCAGAGTCATGCTTCTGAAGACACATTGGCACTTAGATGTCCCAGACACTGGCATTGTGGAAACATTAGGATTGATAGTAACTAATGATAGATTTTGAAGATGAAGGAAAAAATCCACCTACTTTCTCATAAAATCCAGTCAGGGCATAACTAAATTTCAGATTTCAGCTCAGGAATGTTTTAAGCTTTTTTACTGCCAATTATGTTACAAAAGGGTAAGGGACACTTCTTTCTACACCTCGTAAATTTGACATGCTGTAGTATGAAATCTCATTAGCCTTCCACATTGCCAGATGCAGTTTACAAACATTAAGGATCTTACGGACGTCTTTTTATACTTTTGCTCTCCACCAGTGCTATTTTTACATGCATGTGTTCTGTATTTGTCCTTTTAATGAACTCACAATTTTGTTTAGTAGCTATATTAAACTATTTTATTATAAATCTAGGTTTTTAATTATTTCGGGGTGCTTGGGATGATCGGTGCATGCTCAGAAAACTTGTATACATAATTTCATCCACTGGAAGTACATTAAATATCCATAAATTACACTGAGGTGTCTTGTGGAAGAATGCCTGCTATTCTGCTGCAAAATCTTAATCCACTTCTTTATATATTGGTGACATATGGTATTTTAAAACTCTGTAAAGTTAAGGCTCTGGCTTTACTTGTAAATGCAAATTAAACAACATCTTATCCTTAATCCAGCGGATGTGTGTACACCACCCAAAATGAGATCCTGTAATTCCTACTAGCACTGTTCCATTAACACAAACTATTAGCATATCTGTTAAATTCAGAGTTGCACTCTTTCTTCTCTGCAGCTTTTACCTATACAAAGTTGGCAAAGTGAAATAGAGTCCCAGTAGGTTTAGATAAGGCCTAAAGGAAGAAAGGTATTTTTACATACACAGAATCTAACTTACAAATGCACACACATATGCTATGCTCACTGGCTTGTGTTTCACTGGCATGCATACAAAATATTGCTTATTAACATATTATTTTTTAAATGAATTGTAAATTTTAGCTCCCTGCTGTTGTTCAATTATTTTTTCCTCCTTGAGTATGTGAGAAGCAAATAAATTAGAGACAATCTTCTTCTGTGATCTGGCTAACATGGATACAGGATTGAGTTAATAGTGAACAGCATGAATGAGAAAAGCCTAAATGGTTTATAATAATAGTCTCCATGTTATATAATATAAATCATCCATGGTAGTATAATTCCATGCCATCTATCCACCTAAAGGAAAAATCTGTTTGGATTTTGCCTTATAACAATCATTAAGAAATACCAATTTGTATGTGATCTTTACAACAACCTTTGAATTTAGCAGTTGCATGTAGAAAGGTGTTGTCCTCCTCGACACCCCTAAAACCTTTGATTTGATGAGTTATGCCTCTGAAGATGCTGATCTCCTCCTCCACATGCCTGAGTCTCTTGTGGATGCCAGTGTGTTGAGCGTTGTTGCTGAAGAAGCACCTATGCTCCTTTCCAGGGTTTCAAGGCTCAGGACTGACTCGGCTAATGGCTGTGATCAGGTCTTGAGACACAGGGTCTGTCTAAGCTGTGCCAAAATCAGAGATTCAAACAATCACAGAAAATTAGTGAATCTAATTTGAAAAGGCAGCAAGAAAATTTTCTATCAGTTTTTACTGTAGAAGCTTTAGAACAGATGCATTTTCTCCTTTCTGCATAACAGAGGAGTTTCTCCATAGATAAACTTTCTGCAAACTACTGCTCCTTGCTCTAGCGTATATTTGTCTAGTTCACTGATCTTGCTTCACTCTTTCCAAAAAGATAAGATCCTATTCTGCACTGTAGTCAAGGACTTCACAGATATGTTCTGGGGGAGCCAGTATTAATTTCCTGACAAAGTAGTTGTTTTTTCAGAACATTCCCTGTTCTGAAATTTTTATACAAAATATTCTTCCTGCTAAATTCAACTTTTTTCCATGGGAAGAATCATATATCATAAAAAATGTTGAGCAAAGTCCGATCTGCATACCCCCTGGGGCTAAGACTTTACCTTATGCTCTTTTCTTATGCTGCTGATCTCTCTGGTTCTCAGGGAGGAAAGGCATGTCCAAAAACATCTGTGAGCATGTAGCAAACACATTAATGAAAACAGAGGAGAAGCTTCCACAGTAAAGCAACTTCTACGGGAAACTGATTTTTTTCCTTTTTTAGATAGCAATCTAGCTTGCAACCCAGGAGTCAGTGGTCATACCACTGCTTTCAAGTAAAAGCCTATCACTTTCCTGTAACATATATTTTGTCTCATTCATTGGCATTAATCCCCTAAGATTTGTGTCAAAGGGGGCACCAAGCCATCTCCATGGATTAATTGGCTTGGCCTCAGACCCAGAAAAAGCAGCTGTCATTTACACGCATCATTACACCTGTAACATTACAGGTTAAGATTCTGACTATTTCCCCTCTTTTCAGTGTTTTACAGATGAAATGACTCAATTAGACATGATCCCTTGCTACACTGCCATTTCATCCCACCATTCTTAAATGTGTCACAGCTGGCAAATCTTGTTGAGTGTTAGGACACCATCCAGATCTGACTAAAGGTTTCTGAAGGTAGTGGCTGATAGCAGAAGTGCTGCACATTTTGTCTCTGGTGAGATAAACCTGTAGAAATACTTAAGAGAGACTGAGAAGCCTCCAAGTGCTGTACGCCATAGTCATCTTCAGTTAATAACCTTTTGCCCTGACATCTTGTAGGAAAAAGGCATAAAATCATTCCAGATTTACTGTTTAGGGAATCATGTTTTTCCCTGCTCATGTTTCCTTCAACAAGATACTCTCTGCTCATCCTTTTCACCTTTGTAGCACAAGGCAGCCTTTGGTGTGAACAAACACATACAACATCTCATTAACCAGCCATCATCCAGTTCCCTAAAGCTTTGTTCTTCTCCTTGATGCTGTTATTTTCCTGAGCTCCTTCTCGCTATGCTGCTAATACACTCGTGACACAAAGCTTGCAAAAAAAATTATGCTGTCCTGCTGAAGACCTTTTATTTTGGTTGGTCAATCTGTTCAACATAACTCAGCTATAAAAATATTTTGATGTGTAAGCTCTAGCAAGGCCAGGTTGAATTTTAGCCAGGATAAAGACTTGTTAGCAAAAATAAAAGTTGTATTTTCTTTCCTTCTACAAATTTAATTCTTTCTCACTATTTCCAAGTCAGTGAATGTAGAGCTGGGTGGGATGACCCAAACTATATACCATATACCAAGGTATATGAAACCTGAAATACTACAGACAGAATGAAACCATTTTGTGCATGTGTGTTTGTCCATCTTGTTCTTTCAAACAAAGCAGTTATTCACTATGAGTAGCCAATTCATGTTTTTGCTGCTGTTTTCTAGAGAAAACAACTGCTTGTTCTTTAGAGGTTGGATTATTTATGTTTCTAGTTTCTCTAGATCATGGATGTTACAGTCACAAGTTTCATGATGTGAAAAGGCAGCTCTGGTAGTTTTTATTCTAAACTGAGTCCAAAGCTAAATGTGTAGCTACTTCAACTCAGCTAGACATGCTTGTGCTTGTGGCTGGCTGGGGTCTTCTTTTTTAACTAGGCTGATTTAGCACAGGACTACCTTGTAATTTTGTGTACCTTGAGTAAAGGCACTGCAAACGCCCTCTAGTTGGTAACTCCAATACCAGGAATGTTATCGAAGTACCAGAACACTAGCTATGCTTTCATTTGAAAATGTGTTTTATGTCGTACATGTATATGTAGCATTCTTGACCCTTAATCTTGGCTCCAAGCTTTCCGATGCGTCCAAAACATACACATAACAGATACTTCTTGTTTTCACACCAGCAGCTGTAGACAGCTGGTATTCTTCAGTGGACACGTTTATTGAAATTTCAGACTGGATTATGATGAAAACTTGAACAGGGAAAGTTTAGATTGGATATAAGGAAGAAGTTCTTTACTGCAAGGGTGGTGAGTCAATGGAATGGGTCGCCTAGGGAAGTTGTGAATGTTTCCATCCCTGGAGGTGTTCAAGGCCAGGTTGAACAGAGCCTTGGGTGAAGTGGTTTAGTGTGAGGTATCCTTGCCCATGGCAGGAGAATTGGAACTAGGTGATCTTAAGGTCCTTTCTAACCCTAACTATTCTATGATTCTGTGATTATTTAATTTGAAATCTGACTTCCTTCTGTGCAATATGAAGCTTGCCTTTTGCCTCACACCTTCCCACTTTTTGGCCATCCTGCTGAGCTTGAACTGTGCTTTACTTGGAGTTTTCATTTGTCCCTGACCTGTGAGGCCCAGACAGTTTGAGAGCGCTTTTGCAACAAGTAGTTTTATGGATTAGTGTGCAACTCAAAAGGGGAAAATGGTATTCACTTTTTAACAGAAGTTTACCACATATCTTAAGGGTTAAAAACGAGTGATTTCAAGTACAAGACCAAAAAGCTTTTGGCCTGGTGATAAAGCAGGCACTAACCCTATCTTTCTGTAACTTTTTCAGCATCTTTCCTAGCCCTGTTTCCCCTATTGATTTATTGAAGCAGAAACCATATGGGCCAAGAGAACTGTCTGCTACTCTAAGCACTTTGCATGACAATCAACCAGTTTGAAATTTTTTATTTAAGGTGATTATATTGTTACATTAGAGGACATTATTCTGACCTCACCCCTTATAAAACAGGAACAATTTTCACTAAAGCAATAGAGCACCCGGCCAAAAGACAGGCATGGGCAAGATCAGTGTGAAAAGGACATGCAGTGTCTGGTATGTTGCTATGTATGCTTCTTTATTGTACCAACCCAGCTGGGGCTTTCATCGCACTGTACAAAAAAGGCTTCCCAAATGTGAAAAGAGATGCTTAATTCCTCTAATTTCTCCAGGGCAATCATCTTCTCCCTTCAGGGGTGGAAATTGCCATATGACTTTCTGAACTGGTTAGACTAGCTACTAAGTGTGAAAAATGCTGCCAGGTTTGATAAATCACCTCTTGCTATTTTGCTCCTCACTGAGCTCACTCTAATTTTAAGTCCACACCAGGACTCACAAAGATAAGGCATGTATAAACTCATCAGGGAGATACTTAATACAAAAGCAGCATTCAGGCAAATTTCTCTTTTCTCAAGGTCTGCATGAAACTAAGATCACAAACTAAACCAGGAATAATAAAAACCTACAATTGAAAAACATTTTTAATTTTTCTATTTCAGAAATCCTATCCTTATTTCATTAGAAAACACTTCTATATCTTGCAGGAATTCACTTTAAAGATCATATTTTGTTACTTCCATATTTCAAAATCCTCTTGATAACAGTGGGTTTCAGGTATTGCACTTTTTCCAAGGTAAAATAGCTTTTTCAGCAACCAAGAATCACTATTTACAGAGGATAAACAGTTTTCACCTCCCAACATCTGTTGAAAACACATATTCAAAACTATTACTAAAGAGTCTGGGTTTGATTTCTACTTAGCACTGCCTTAATGAACTTGGGGTAGTTGGAGTTTTTTTGCCTTTGGACTTGTCAAATGTGCACTTAAGGAATACAAATAAGTGCATTTGGAGACCTTGGAGACCCTGCTGCAGCCCTGCACAAGACACAAAACAGAAGCAGCCTCCGCTTCAAAGCACACAGTTTAAAGCTCCATTGATGTGTTGGGACAAAAATGCAGCAGAACTTGTCCTCATTCAGAGGCTGGATCTTAAAAACTGGAATTCCCAAGAGGAAAGCCAACAGTTGGAGAAATGTTGATGGCGGTGTTGGAGTTGTCTGGGAAGCAGAGCTTGTCAGTGCCATTTAGTCAGATATACAGGCCTTTCTGAGTTCATTTTTTGAATTTAAACAGGGTTTTTGAAACACAATTCTTTAAATACAGAAGTGTTTTGTATGCTCTTTTCAAGCAGTCTTTCATTGCTTTAAATGCGCAGAACTCGTGTGTACCAGCCTGTGCTTTCAAGGCAGCTCACAGTAAAAACACCCCACCCCAAAAGTTACAACTTCAGAGGCTTCCAGTCAACAAGCCAGGCCTGAGACATTTTCTCCATTCTATCTTTAATATAAATAACAGGTGGCCAATTACCCTCACTCATGTGAGTAGTCCCAGAATTGGCCTCAGTTTCACCTTTAGGAGAGTGATTGATCATCACAGCCGTCTCAGAGCTAGTACCCAAAGCTATTAAGAAAAAAACCCTAAATTACATATTCAATGCACTGTTGAAAAGGAAGCTTGAGAATGGGCTGACTTCCCAATCATTTATTCAGTCTTCCAAAGTGTGTGGAGGGTGATCTGTGAGGACAAGAACCCATGACAATGTCATTTGTCTTGCTCATCATAGTTAATTAAGAATTCAAAAACCGCATTGCCCTTGAGAATTTACTCCGAAGTGGATTATTTCTGCATCTAATACTTTGCTTCCAGCACAGGTCACTTTTCAAACTTGTATTTTGGGTTGTTCTTGATTTAGAATCTTCACTTTCTAAGCCTTTGTAGGTAGTGTTACTGCCCAACATAAACTTGATATTTTTATTAAGAAGAAAAACACTTCCAGTTTCTCTGGGTTCTTTGTAATTAAAGGAGTGAAAAGCTGAAGCTAGGTAGGAAGCAGTTTTCATAACTAGGGTGCATGCTGCTTTAATGACATGAAAGAATTAAGGAAAAAATCCTTAGCTCTGAGGCATCGGTGTCACTTAATTAAGGTTTACTTTAGCAGCATGTAAGCCATTAAACCTGCTCCTTCTGTAGCATTTTGAGGACCTGTATGAACTGACCTTGGAAGAAAAAAGTGTTCAGGAGTCATACAAGACTAAAATACATCCTCTTAGAATCATAGATTAATTTAGGTTGATAGGACCTTGAGATCAAAATCCAAATAGTGTCTTTGCTCAAAATAAGGACCACTTCAAATTAGATCATGTTGCTCAGGACTTCATCCAAATACAATGGGCTCTGGTCTTGTCGAGCTCCAAGGACTGAAGTGCTGCAAACTCTCTGTGAAACCTGCTATTGTATTTGAACACTCTCATTGTAAAAATTTCTGATAGCAATTTGCCTTGTTGAACCTTGTTCCTGTTGCCTATAAAGCTTCTGCTATCTACTTCCAAAAAGAGCCTAGGTTCATCTTCTCTGTTACCTTCCTTAGGCAGGGGAAAAGAGCAGATTCTTTTGAGCAGAGCAAACTTAGACACACCTAAAGCCAAAATAATCGTATTTATAAAAATGGCTTTTCAAGAAGAAATGTTGAGCTCCATATGTATAGTGTCTTACTGGTTATACCTATAGCAAAAGGACTGATTGGGAAGAAAGGCAGTGTTCAATTTTCTGCCTACTATTTAATACTGCTATTCAATAGTCAGGCATCTTGCTTTTCTGAAAGTCAAGCACTTCATTGGCAACCAAGAGCCTTAAACAAACTGATGGTATTTCAGCTTGGGTGAGGTACCAACTCGCTCTTTTCCAGTAATATTGTCTATAAAACCTCACACCCTTCAAGTAAACAGACATAGCTGAAGAGACACAATCACAGAAGGAACTGAAAAAAGCATGAAGCAAGTGTCACTTTCATTATTACTTTTCTAACAATAATTTCATTCCTCTCCAGATCACAAATACTGTCAATAATTATGTCTTATAAAAATGGTAATTCATGAGTATTTCAATGAATTTTTAAAGGGAGAATTACACATATTCAATTTTTCTTGATGTGAAAAAGTGTTGGTGCAGGGCTGTATCACAAGTGAGAGGGCATGCTAGGGTAGAGCTGAGCTGCATGCCTGGGCAGAGCCAGATTGGAATAAAATAATGATATAAAGCCACTCTTGATCCCCTTCACTCCCATCTGTCTTGGATTTGAGGCCAAATGGTTTAGCTTTGGGGTCTTGATCTGTCTAAACAAACAACAGGCCATTTAGAACAAATACTGAACATTGAACAGCTATCAGTTAATGTTTACATTGCAGAGCTTGTTATCATTATATTTAACGCTGTAAGAATACATGGTACAATTATGCTTATATAAATGTCACTCAGCTCAGAAGGTTTACAGGGTAAGACCCTAAGTTGGCTCATAAACAGTATTGTCCTGGATCTGTCCTATCTAGAAACCTAGATCTTGCTATCACCATCTGAGCGCTTTAAAATGTGATGTTCCCCTCGGTGGATGGCTTGTCACTGACTTTCACAGTATTTATGTTCCCGTACCAGTTGGAGTGCCTCTGGTGCCAGCAAAGATGTGCAGTACTTGCTCCATTTGCACCACTAGAAATTTATACAAGCAGGAGGCAATCCAGTCATCTGACCTCTATGAAATACACCTTTTACACTCACCAAAGTTCATTTCATTCTTGTGAACACAAAACGTTGTCTCTGCACCAGAAAACACAGTGTTCTAGTCAAAACAGATATGGTCTTTCCCCAATTTTCACAGCACCTGTTTAGAAAACAGACTCTGACTGTTTGACTCTGACTCTGAAAGGAAATGTGAGTCACTTTGCAAGAAATAGAGCTGGGAAGGGCCTGCATTACATACAGGTTACTGCTTTCTGCATCTAACTAGGAAAGGAAGGGCAGAATCCTGTAAGTCACACCAAGGAGCAGTTTATTCACAAGGCATCTAGAAAGCCTGTAAATTCCTGGCAGAGAAGACATTGCAAATATCCTGCATATTTATTTTAAGATAAACCATTAAAAAAAGAGAAATCAGTATCACCAAAATATATGTTGCAAAGGAAACCAAGGCATAAGATAAATGACTGTGTTTAGCCTATACTGGATAGACTTGCCGTAAGGCTCAGTAATTGCTAGAGTCTGCTGTGTCAGAAGAATGGCAATGAAAACAGGTAGGTCAAACAAAAGAAACTAGTTCCATTCCCTACAAAGAAATTACACTCTTTGCATAAAACCAGGGCACTCTTTCTGGAAGATCTGTGTACATTCATGTAGCAAGAAAGAACCAAACATAATTACTTGCAATGCTACCCTGCATATAATTACAGTTGTGATAATATGTAAAGTGAGCCAAAACATTTTCTAGGCTGTTTTCTTTAGAAGGACCCAGAAAACACTATAATAATAACCCCACCAATCCAGAAAAGAACAACTTCTGCTGTGGCACATGGACATAACTTTGAAGGAATTTTGGCTGTGCTGCCAAATGCAAAGAGGCAGATTTTTTTTGTTCCCTGTTCTAGGTTAACACACAGCCTAAGAAGTAAAAGTCATGCTTGTATTACTTCTGAAATACATCATTAATCTTTGCTTTTTTTTTCCTTAGCTGTTTCTTCTGTCTTTTAGTTCAGTAATTGTCAAGATCCTTCCAATATATGAACCTCAGAAAAATTCTCAGCGAGAAGATGAACCAATTTCCCATACATCAATTGCTGTAAAGCATTTTCAGATTTGCTTTCCTTTTTCACTTTTCACTGACCCTTTAACAGCAGGCTCCAGTCCCCCATGGTTTTTCAGTCCACAGCCTGAAAAACGCTGTTCTAGACCAGCCTCACAATTGTTAATGTGTTTCTCTGCAGCCATTGTTTTTTTAACCAACTGCTGTTCAGAAATAGGTCAGCATGGGCCAGCCGCCCATGATCCAGAGAAAGGGGGATGCTCTGGGTCGTGCCTCTCCATGGCTGTGGAAGTCCTGATCCATGAATTGAGTGTCTATTCAATTCCTATTTCAGTTTCTCAGATCACAAGGGCATGCAGGCGTACACACAGACGCAAGCACAGGAGCCACTATATTTTTTAATCATGAGCAAATATCTGCTTCCTATTTACAGTTTCACAAGCTGGGTAAGTCATCAGTGTTTAGTGGATTTTTCCAGAGCAAGAGGGAAAGAAAATCTGCATGGGGACACCAGGATTAATGCCCCTCTTTAATGAGGACTCTCAGCCTCATCTGCAGTGACCTTCATGGCAGGCCTCCCACAGACTTCAGTCTAGTCAGGGTTTTGCTTTCAAAACTGCATGCTGGAGCATGTTGCTTTGCTCAAAGACTGTTTATAACTTCAGGGAAATGGTACTTGCGCATTTAATGTAGAGGGCTTTAAAATTCCTGAGCAGTTCATTTTCCAATGTTAACTTCACCAGCATAATACACCACACTGTAACCTCAGATCCAGGGGTTCAGCCATCTGTGACCAAGACGCAGATTTGCAAAGAGTAACAGGGCTCCAAAATGCCGTCAAGATATGCGTATTACAACATCGCAAATCTCTTAGTATAGATATACATTTTTCCCCTGGAGGATGGAGAAATGTAGTTCGAGGTTGCCCAGTGTTAAGGGAAAAATGACAGAATGGCAAGCCCATCTCTACTGTTTTTCAACATGTGGTTACTTTCTGTACCCACAAGGGACTTGCTATCCATATCTTTCTGAGACCAGCGCTAGCCACGCGGTTATGCCAGATGCTTACGGAATAAGTGGTTTGACTACTGTAAGCATCTTGCTTAATCTACTAAGTTATGCAGTTCCACCTGGTGGTAAAAATATAAAGATCTATAAAAATATAAAGATCTTATCTTTGTAGGTTTGGTCAAAAGATGTCAGATTGTACAAATTATCCCTGCTTTGCTCATCGGAAAAACAACCAATAGGTATAGAGAGACAAACTTGTATTTTTGATGGCACAATAGGTTTGTTACAACCTAGTTAGTTTTCAGCAATGGTTATAAAAGTGTGTAAACACCCATTTGAATTCTAGAAAAATTAACTTGCTACTGGTGTCTTTAAAATATAAACCCATAACACTCCACCAACTTATAAAAACATACAATTTTCCATCTATCAGTATCCCAACTCTGTTTTGATTAGTGGATTATTAACCAAAAGAGAGAATCTCCTCACTTTTTGAAAAACCTTGGTGCTTGGATTTTTCTTTTTTCTTTTTATTCCTCTCCACTTGACTCTTTAATGACATGAATGCCATTATCCCATGTGGTAGGGTGTGGCAGCCAGGGCCCGGCGGCCGGAAGATTTTGTGATGTATGGAAAGATAACCAAATAAGGAGCCCCTCTCCTTACAACCAATAGCGAGGACAGGTTGCCAAAATAGCCAAATAAGGCATAGCTCGTGGCTCAGGGTGTAAACGCGCGGAAGTGATATCACAACCTGTAGTATATAATACCACGTTGCCTTCAATAAATGCCATTTTGCCATCTATCATATTGGTGTCGGTGTGCTGATGGCCCAGGCGGCCAGGGGCGTGGCCGACACGCGGTCCCTGAACCAGGTCGCCATTGCCTAGCAAGGGCAACAAGTGGTGCCGAAACCCGGGAAGGTTGGTCCCTCCGGAGTCACGGGAAGCCCGTAACAGCCGGGTACCCCCGAGCCGTGGGAAGCCCGAGACAGTCAGGAACCCCGGAGCGGAGGGAAGTCCGTACCAGCCGGGTACCCTAGACTCGCGGGACACCCCGGATTCGGGAATCGCCTGGACAGCGGGACAGCGGCCGGAGCGGCAGGACCCACCCGGCAGGGAGGAGGACGAGTGGCGCCTGAGGACCAACAAGGAGGATGGAAGCCCTTGTGAAGGTCGTATCCGAATTACACAGACAATGGGGTATCGATTGTAAGCCCAAGGATTTTACTCTTGCTGTTGCAAGGCTTTTGCAGCTTGGGGTTATTGACCAGCCGGTCGATAATCTCCACCCTACGGTGTGGACGCGGTGCACTCATGCGCTGGCGGAGAAGACTATGTCTTCGGGTAGTGGGAAACATCTTAAGGCTTGGGGAAAGGTTACGCAGGCCTTGCAAAAGGCCCTTCAGGAGCAGGAGACATGGAAGGCAGCGAGGGACTGTTTGCGGGCCACCCCGAGGGTGAGTGTCGGGGCGGCTACACAGACCTCGCATCCTCCCATTGATGCTGCTTCTGCCGCATCTGCAGACCCCGATGGAGGTGCCTCCCTCACAGGGGGAACAGAATCAGCTAAATCTTTCTGGGGCGGGTTGGCTGCGGCGGCCAGGGGTGCCGCGAAGCGAGCAGACTTTGAAGAGGTTGGCGACAGACCGCCTCCCTATGCGCCTCAAAATGGCGCCGGACATGAGGAAGAAGGGCGGGGTGATGATAGCCTTGGCGGGAACTGGAAGGGAGTGACGGCCCCTTCGCGCGTGTCCGAGCGGGAGGGGGAGGCGTTTAAGGGGGAGAAGGGTGACGGAGACGGGAAAAAGAGGAAAGAGCACGCGACCGCGACCGCGGGTGAGCTAACCAATCAGAGCACCTGGTCGGTAAAATGCCCTTATAAGGCGCACACCCCACCGGCAAGGGGGCGGGGTGAGCCGAGTAAGGGAGAGCGGCCCACCCACAGAGGGTGTGGGCGGTGTCGAAACCCGACCCCACCGCGCGGACGGCGGGGTGGGGCGCTAAGGCAGGCGCGCCCTGCCCGCACGGCACACAGGCGGGGGCGGAGCCCAACGAAGCGATACCGGGACCCTGAAGTGATCAGACACACGAGTTCGGATTCTGATTCAGATGTCAGCTACGACAGGTGCTCCGCAACCCTTTCCTCCTCGGAGGAGGAGGATAGGGCGGACCTAGAAGCCGGTATACTGAAGGCGAAAAACATTTTCACCCGGACTAGTCAGGATTTACGAAATAACCAGTTCCCACTTACTGACTGGAAAAAAATACAGATGGCGTGTGCTGATTGGGCTCCGTTAGGCTCATCAGCCACACTGGCGTTTCCGGTCCGGGTAACAGATGGGGAACAAAGGGTTTATACACCCGTAAATCCAAAAGATGTCCAAGCAATTGTTAAGGTGATTGCAGATAAGGGACATAACTCCGCCATGGTTTCCACTCTCATAGATGGCATGTTTGGGGGAGATGATATGCTCCTGTTTGATATAAAACAAACATGCAGACTAATATTTGATGGAGCGGGAATGATTGTATTTAAACAGGAGTGGGAAGAGAACTGCACAAGACAGCTAGCTCAGGTTGCGGGAGCAGATCATCCAATACATGGTTCTACTATACAACGGCTAATGGGAACAGATCCTGCAATGCTTACCCCCCAAGCGCAAGCTCAGGGCCTA
>WYDI02007191.1:0-48810 GCA_009867235.2 Psittacus erithacus
GAAAGTTAGAAACACAGTGCTGCACCAGCCACTAAGAAGGAGAAAAAATGACTGCTACTGCTGAACCCATGACAACAGGCTTCATGACAGTAAAAAATTTAAAAATAAAAGCATATTCTAAACCCAGGATAACATTTTTCTTCTGCTTACTGCATAGTCTATATGTAATGTAAAGGCCCATATAGTGATCATGAAATCGTTGTCATAAAAAAAATATGTGGGAAAACTCTGCCCTCCCTTTACATGGTCTACAGCCTCTTCAGTTTAGAAATAGTTTTCCTCCTGACAGCATAGGATCTCTGCTTTTGCTTTTCCTCCAGGTCATCTCCCTCTTTCCCAGATGCCCCTTGCCTGCTCACCTTTTCATTATATCTACCAGCTGCACCTCACTGAGCCCAATTGGGCAAATTTCATGCTTCTGCCTTCTGCTATACTCTGGAAGAGTCAATAAGCAAGCAGAAATGTAGGCTGGGGCTTAGAGAAGGAGCAAAACCTGATTTAGATTCAACATTTCTTTCTAATGGTTAGAAATAATGCAGAAAATGTATCTACCTTTTAATGAGTGAGATGCACAAAATCTGTAACGATAATATTGTAGTCCTACATATGTTGGATTTTATTCTTGATTTATTAAATATGGTGCTGTAAACAAGTCAATTTCTAAACATAGTTTTTGGCACTAGGGTTTATTTAGTAAAAAAAGGCATTTATAACACTCTGTACCTCTTGTATTATTCATTATTCCCTTCCTTACTAGCACTCCATTTTTTTTTTTTCTTTCAAAGTAACTACATTCAAGTAGTATTAAATTGTCTTACAGGATGAATTTCTGGTATTAGAATAGTTTCCATAGACCATAGCTGACACAAAATTAATAGTTTTGTAGTTGAAGGTTTCCTTTACCATTCAGTCTTATTAAAGAATACTGTTATTTCTGAATCATATATGTGCCCTGCTTAAATATTAATCTGTCATTTTAAATTTAACATTTCCCCAGAGGAATAAAAAGCAGTATATATATGTATACATCTACACACATATTTGATGCTTATCTGTATGTCAGAAGTTTAGTATTGTAGGTATGTTTTGAAAGACATATAACTCCAAAAGATAGTGGCAATTGAAAACGTCTTCACCTATCTCTGTTCTGAGAGAAGATAACGTGCATTATGGAATCACTTCAAATGCTGCTGAATAAACTGAGAGAAAATGAAAAAAATGTATTTTTTTAAATAATCAAAATATTTCATTCAGCATATCCTTATATGAGAAAGCCTTCTTAATTCCTATTTAAAAAATAAAACTATAGAACTGCTGGAAAAATCAGAAATGAATATATTTGTTTTACTGGAGATAAGTATCAGCCTGGCGTTTGTCATAAAAAAAGTGTTTCTGATCTAACTCATTGCACGCCATAGTTTCTTCGTTTTTCCTCCTCCAGCTATACTAGTAAGCAATTGCAACCATATGAACATATGCCAGAAAGTCTTAGAAAGTAGCTTGGCTACCTGCTGTTACTTACAAGAAGTGATATTTGTATCTTTATGCAAAACCTAGGTGAGGAAAAAAAGACAAAAACAATGATTTCCTTACAAAATGATGTTACTGTGAATATTTCCAGTCTTCACTGATGGTGCTATGAGGTTGCTGTCAGTCTTGTATTTAGGACATATCCAGCTTCCAGCCAGAGATGAAATCAAGCTCTGCAGAATGATTCTGCTGCTCTTTTGTACTACAGATTCTGCTGTCACTCTTGCAAAGGGACAGGCTCATTAAAGACTCAAGTATAAAAAATATTATCAGAGCCTTGTTATACTTCCTGGCTGCTTTGCTTGCTAACAATTAATTTCTTTACCATCAGTAGGCCTACTGGTGATAAAGTGGCTGTGTTTTCTTATTTCCATGAGACACTTCCATAAAATACTTCGAAGAATATACAAGGGGAAGAGAATTTTCTGTACTCCATTCGCATATCAGAAGATATGTAGTCTTTTAAGCAACATACAGTGCTGAAAAGTCATATGCTATTTATTTATATTTACATTGAAAATTTGAATGCAACAAAAACAGTTGCTGAGGAATTTTTTCCCTTTTTAATGATAAATTTTAGAACATGCTATTTGCTCCTGTAAATTTTCATGACTGGTAATATAATTGGTATGTTAAAAGCTTTTTTTTTTTTTTAAAGGTCTTATTTTTTTTAATTTATACAAGAAGACAATAAGTGTAGTCTATTTTATTTTTCCTTAAGGTACTTCAGTTATACAGGTAACAGCTACAGATGGTGATGATCCTTCTCATGGGAATAGTGCCCGTCTTCTTTACAGCCTCATTCAGGGACAGCCTTATTTCTCTGTGGAGCCAAAAACAGGTACTACAGATGATCTTGCAACTTGAAAACATTAATAAACTAACATAAAATGGATGCAAAAATGTCTTCATTTCAGCACAAAAATCAGCTGATACTGCCTTACATTTATGCATCTTTGGATAGGCTGTAGATTTAAAACCCAGTCAATTCTTTCTCTGAAATTCTTTCTGTCTGAAGAGCTAACAATTTATTTAGAAAATTATCTTGCTAAAGAAATTAGTTGGATTCTGATTACCTCATCCATCAAATGGACCTAGGAAAAATTCTGAGTTAACAGCTCTATGACTAATTAAGTGACATTCCTATCCCTTGTGTTAGAGAAACCACAAATATTTGACATCCCTCCAAAAATCCTCATTTCTGGCGAAGAAAGATGGTTACGTATGATGGAGGAGATATATGTTGTGTTTTGCTTCCACATCTCAAATTGTGCAGAATGTATCTGTCATACAGCATAGATGTTACCATGAATACTAATTCTCAATATTAGGACAGTGTACTGTGCATGTAAATTAATAACTGCATCAAATGATCATTTTATACCCATAATATATGGTCAGATATTAGGGAAAAAATGAGACTATTTGTTTTTATATTATACTTTTTGGTTTTAGGAGTCATCAGAATGGCTTCCCAAATGGACAGAGAAACAAAAGATCAGTATTTGGTTATCATCCAAGCCAAAGATATGGTTGGGCAAGCAGGGGCATTTTCAGCAACAGCTACTGTTACCATCAACCTGTCTGACATCAATGACAATCCACCTAAATTTCAACAGCGTGAGTATAGGCTACTTAAAATAGTTGAAGTCTTGAGGAAATTTAGATGTACAATAACTTTGTTAAGTTCACTGGAAGGTCTGTGCTTTGACTTCAGTAGATAGATTTAAATAAAAATAGAATATTCATACAAAGCTTAAAAATGAAAAGGAAACCTATTATTACAAAAGACCTCAGGCCTGTTGTTTTTATCAGTTGGCTTTGGAGATAAATGACTTACTAAACTGCTTTCCATGCAGTTTACTTTATCTAAGCCCAAAATCCTGGCTACAGGACACTTAGTACTATTTTACCTCATTTTCTTTCTTTTTCTCCTTTTTTCGTTCTTTGCCAACACATGCTATAAACTTTTTGGCAAATGAGTTGACCTTCTCTGCTAGCTGTGGTGTCAGGAAGAACTAGTAAAATGCAGTAGGGCTGTGCTCCCCTCCCCTCTTTTTTCACCCTGTTGGTTCATAGAATCACAGAATAGAATCACAGCTTTCCAGCCTTTTAAAGGTCATGTATTCCAACCCATCTTGTGAACAGGGACATCTTCAACCACACCAGGTTGCTCAAAGCTTTGTCCAGACTGACTTTTCATCTTTCGAGAGATGGGGCATCTATCACCTCTGTGGGTGATCAGTTCCAATGTTTCACCATCCTCATTGTAAAATATGTCTTGGTTTTACCCAAATTTCTGAGATTCTTAGGCCATCATTGCTACAGCAGCTATTAACCATGGTGGTTCACTAAACTGTGGTGGTATTTATATCGTTAGGACTCTATTACATGAGTGTCTCTGAAGAGGCTCCTGTGGGCAGTACTGTAGGCAAAGTCTTCGCAGAAGATAGTGACATAGGGGAGAATGCAGCCATGAACTATTCCATTGAAGGAGATAATTCAGATGTTTTTGACATCATTACTAACAATGAGACTCAAGAAGGGATCATCTTATTGAAAAAGGTAAGATCTCAGAAACCTTCTAAAAAATCTCTGAATTGTGGAACGACCCTCCTCAAGCAATCTGAATGTTTAAAACAGGCTTATTGTTTTGCATTCTACTATTTGTTTCTTCAGCCTCTGTGATTTGATTAGGATATTGGGGGAATAAAAAGAAACATGCTTTTCTTTCTGTTTACTTTTTTGACTTTCTTATTACTGCTGAATACAATAGTGGCAGTCAAAGTATCTTAATGTTATTCCTAGCTGTGCAACAGTATATTCCTATTGTGAGTAAATGTTCTCCTGTGCACCATCTGTAAAATCCTTACCAATAAATTGTGAACAATATTTCCCTACTTTGAACACCTTTTGTTAAACTTAACTGAAGCTGGAATGTATTACAGCATTATAGTCAGTTGTGGCTTTGTTATGACATAGCTTTGAAAAGATGCTTGTCTCAAAAAAAAAGATACCAGTTCATGAATTAAGATATTTAAGAGGCTTTGATACTATGTGATTTATTTTGGAATCAAATAGGAAGATTTCTGGGTCATCTGAAATGATGATAGAGATTGATAGTCTAGCGAGATCCAGGACCCTGAAGAACTGAATGCTACAAATTTGATAGTTTAGGGTTTTGTTTTGCTCTCTATTTGAATTTATTACAGCACAGGAAGGTATTTATTTCATTGTTTTTTGTTTGTTGATTTTTTTTTTTTTAATTAGGGAAAATAATGACTATATAAAATAGTAACTTGCTTATTAATAATAATGTGTATATTAAACACTCATTGTTGCTTTTGGGGATTTATTTCTTTTAAAGGCTAAATTTTAACATAATCATCTTAACCCCTACAGATTAACTGACCCATTGTTTATGTGAAAGTAAACAACGATGTTCACTAAATTTACACCTACATCAGTTTTAAACTTATTGAACCAAGCATTAATAGAAATTGCTTTTCTTAGGGGTATCATTCTACAGGAAAACTTCTTTTAGTGTTGTTTAACTGTAACATTAAAGCCAGCATGTGAAAGCAAAAAAAAAATAGCATAACACAGTTTAAAGTGTTTTTAAACTAAGAAAAAAGTCATAGTAGTAACTCCTTTTGAAAAATTCCCAAAAGAAGGGTAGCACTTTTTTGGTTTTAATATCATAGCACTTCCTGAACTATATTTAATTCAAATGTGAAACAAAAAAACAATTCCACTTCTTTCTTTCTTTCTTAACAGAGAGTGGATTATGAGAGTAAGAAGAGATACAGTATTGGAGCAAAAGTTGTAAACAGGTACATTGATGACCTTTTTCTGAAAGAAGGACTATTTGAAGACAAAACTATTGTCAAAATTAATGTGGAAGATGCTGATGAACCTCCAGTTTTCACCATGGAGAATTATGTGATGGAGATTGCTGAAGGGGCTATGAGTGGCTCACTGGTGGGCATTGTAACTGCTAGAGATCCAGATGATGATGACTCCCCAATCAGGTACCCAACTTAAATATGAACAGGCCTCAAACATAAATGTAATTGTGATTTCCAAAGACTATTTCTGTTCCTGACCTTGTTTTATGATTGCACTTAATCTGCTTTCATTGTGATAGTCTAGGTTATTCTAGGTGTCATGGTTTAACCCCAGTAGGCTTCTAAGGACAACACAACTGCATGCTCACTCCCCCACACACTGGGATGCAGGAGAGAATCATAAAGGTAGGAGTGTGAAAACTTATAGGTTGAGATAAAGAGAGTTTAATGCTACTAATAGTAACAATAACAAGAAGAAACAAAGATAACAACAAAAGGGAAAAGAAAAGCTACAACAAAGCCTCAAGGAAAACAAGTGATGCAAAGAAAATCCCAGAACAATTTCTTGCCATCAGATGGCCAACACCCAGCCGCTCCCAGATTTTTTGCTAAGCACGATGTCATTAGTAAGGAATATCCTTTTGGTCAGTTGGGGTCTGCTGTCCCAGTTGTGTCCCCTCCCAGGTTCTTGTGCACCCCCAGCCTGCTCGCTGGCGAGGTGGCATGAGAAACAGAAGATACATTGGCACTGTGTAAGAAACACTCGGCAATAATCAAAACATCCCTGTTATCTACACTGTTTTTATCATAAATGAAAAACACAGCCTTATCCAAGAAAATTAACTCTATCCCATCCAAAACCAGTACAATAGGTTAAATCCTGACCCCAAGCCAGAAATCTTTATAAATGAACTTTGGGCATTGTCACAATCACTTCGAGATAGAACAATATTTTAAACAGTGGGCTGGAAGAGTCTGAGCACAGCAGCAGAGCCATGGTACCACAGCCAAACCTTATAAGTGCTTTGAGGTATTCCAGTCTGTTCCAAATAATCTGGAGATACAGAGAGATGGACTTATTGCTGGGAGGGAGACAGAACAGCTCCTTCGGCATCTGCTCAGCTCAGCATGACTAAAAATTTACTGTCTCCCTACATCTACCACAAATGCCCCATAGAGATATTACATAAAAAGAGCCTCCCAGGCTTTTAATTGTGAGAAATAATTTTGCTGTCTCTTGAGGGAGAAAACAGGTAATTAATCTTTAACATGGGGTTTATAATTACAACAGCTTCTTGAGTTGCTTGATGTCACTATGTACTGTGCAATTTTGATAAGATAGGATACAGGGACAAATGGAGGAGATACAAAATGATTTATAGTGTGTAGTTTCCTAATAGAAGAAATATATATATGTTGGAGAGAGCCTTGGGTGTCATGGTCTACTGCAAGGCATCCCTGCCCATGGCAAGGGTCATGGAACTAGGTGATCTTAAAGGCGTTTACAACCCTAATCATTCTATGATTCTATGATGCTGATTCTGTGTGTGTGTACATATATATACATATACCTATAGGTATGGTTTCAGAGGTTTAGTCAATGAAAGGTCATTTGTTATGATTTTACATTCATTTACTATTATTAAGTAAACTGGTAATAGATTAAATTAAATAAGTAAAAATATACATACACTTTTTTTTTTTTAAAGAGCTTTTTCTGTGGTTTCTTTAGATGACCGAAACAGCTCCTGTGAAACATTTAAACATAGTGCAATCTATGACTTCTTAGCTTGAAATATTTTGATGGAATTTACTACAAAGTGAATATGCCTGCATAGTCTCAAAACAGAGATGCATATGTTACATCACTAAGTTTCTTTAAAATAGAGTATGACACTTCTAATATAAAGATATGTTTACTGGGTGAAATGTCATGCGTATGAATCTAATTTTGAAATTATTGCTATCACAAATGACAGCAGTTGCTTATAATATAGAGTTTTCAAACAAAGTGAAAAAAGATATGCCAGAAAAACTCACTACATCAATAATAAAATATAACTAAAAATATCCAACAGTGATTTTCTGAAACTTATTTATCAAGAATCATATTGCAATTAAAAAAAAAGAAAACAGCAACAACAAATAAACAAACAAATAAAACAAAACACTAATGTGAGAAAACCATAAACAAGCTTTGGGTAGAGATGATGAGGAATACTCCTATGAAAAAAAAAATTTATAAATGTCAAATCTTTGGGTCAAATAAGAACTTTCACTGACTGTTTTGTGATGGTTCCTTGATTCACTTTTTTACTGATTTTCAAAACAGACAAAATGTAACTATAAATTATGAGTTAGAGAGTCATCCAACCCTTGGCATATAATCTGAGCTGCAGTCCTAAATGCCAAGAGGAGAAAGAAAGACTTTGTCAAGCACAGCTAAAGGTACAATATGAGAGGGAATAGTTGCTTGTGGGAATTCCAAACTGGAGTGGCAAAAACTTTTAAACTCTTCAAACAGGTTTTATTTCCATGAAATAGACTCTACTAGGAACTGTGACATATGGTCTTCTTTTTGTATAGCATGAAAAATACTAGTAAATATCCTTTCCATTTGAACCAATATCTTTGGTGTCTTTTTCAGTCCATCTCTGGCCTGTGACCAGTGGTTAGACTTTAACAATTTGAATGGTATGTATGTATGCATGTGTGCATGTGCATGTCCACATATGGACATAGCATCCAGTGCCTTTTCAGTGAAGATTCAGGAACACTGGACTCATTTGAAATCATCTCTAGTATTGCAATTTTGTACTCTTGTCTAGGTGTCACCTCATTACGGATAGTTGTCTGTCTTTCTTATTCCCTTGGCTTCAGAGCATGTCAGCAATGATAAAATAGATTTGCCATTATACCTCTACTTAGCTGTTAGTGTTATTCATTTCACAAGTGACACTTTTGCTGTTTCTTTTCAACGAAGTCATTCACCTGCTGCGAGCCTGACTTTAGAAGTAAGAATGAATAATGCATTTCAGATTCAGTTCACGCTAATATAGATCTGAGACATATTTAGTTATATAAAAAGAAGAGCTTTGATCTTGGCAGCAGTGAATTTTAAATGTTTATAAGTATATGTTTTTCATGATCTGAGTTGTTACAGCACACATTTATATGTATATATGCACAGCTCTCTTTTCTCAGCTGACAATAACTTTCTATGTCCTTGCTCCTGATGGAACATTTCAGTATTAGGGAATCTCTTTACTTTTTTTTGGTACAGGTACTCTATTGTCCATGGCATGCATTTAAAAAGATTGTTCAGCATCAATGAACAAAATGGAACAATCATTACAACTAAACCTCTGGACCGAGAGGTAGCTTCTTGGCACAACATAACTGTTACAGCCACAGAAACAAGTGAGTAAGAAATTTAAGGAACACTGGTTTATAAACTGTGAACTGTAATTATCCTCTGAATATGCCTTCTTTTAAGTGGAGAATACATGCTTCTTTCTCCTTATAGTACTGTTGCTTGCTACATTAAGAAGCATTATTAAAATGATTTGTTAAATTGAAGTTGGATGCATTTGAGCTCCAAGGTCCTGTGCTTTCATAAAAGATGACCTTATAAAAAAAAAAAAGAAAGAAAATTATAATAGGATTGAGACTGTAATGCTTTCAAGTTATACTGAAGCATATGAATTGCTCCTGCATTGCAAGATCATATGTTAAATTAGACCCTGGTTAATTTCACACCAGATTTTTGACTAGTGTGAAATTAGCCAGGTTCTAATTTAACACCAGTCAGAAACCTGTGGGTCAAAATAATTGTAAATGTAAAGCCCAAACCATTCAGACTTCTATTCAATGACAATTAAAACTGTGAAGCATCCTTTACAGAGATTTCACCTGTCAGGTTTTTCTTAAGATCAAATGCAAACAGATGCTGTTTGTACTTTGGTGATCTGGTTGCACTAACTCTGAGACAACAATCTAGAAAATGAACAGCTACTGGTTCATAAAGCAGTTTAACATGTTTATTTGGATATTACTTAAAAACTAATCACATCCATCTTCAGAAAGGGGAGAAAAACTTATGAAACTAGAGTCCAATCAATAAATCAGACAGGTTCTGCCAAATGGTTTTAGCATGGTTTTTAATTCCGAATCTCAGTTAAATTTTATTTATTGCTAAGACTACTTTAAACACATATTCATAAATTACATTGTCCCTAAAAAGGAGCATTCCCTGTTTATATGTAGAATATTACAGCTAGAAGTTTAATATAGGAAATTCAATAGCCATTTTCACTGAAGTCTTTCATTGTGTTTGGGAATCAATTGCATATCATCTTTTTCAGCTTCTCTGTGAGTTTTTAAGCATCAATGTACTTTATTTCTCTTCTTGTTGGGCAGCTGGCAGGTGTTTGTAAAATTGATCTCTGGCTTATTTTTGTCATTTCTTGAATAGTGCTATGGAAACACAGCAGGATGTCTTTGATCTGGACTTTTCTGTTTAGTTAAACAATAAAATAGGAAAGATACAAATGTTACAAATTAATAATTGTCTCCTGCAGCAAAAGAAAGTGAGTCTTTCACAGTAATAAAAGTTATTGTAGAGAAACCAAACCCTCATTATCTTCATATTTTTGTTCATTATTTCTTTAATAATGATATGGTCACTGTCTATAACACTATATTCAAAAGCATTGAAGTTAGGTCGCCTTGGTCTGGGCATAACTGAAAGGATTTATATCATGAACTAATAGCCTTTTATTCCTATAATCATATACTGTGTTTATGAGACATTTTGTGGATGACTTTGTTCCACTGAAACCAAATCTTCCCCAATTTCAATCAAAGGAGTCACTCTGTTTCACCTAAAATCATCATTAAATATTTACCAGACACTGATTCCAAGAATGTTTTTTCTGTAATGTGTTGCTTCCTCTCAAAAAAACACTTGCGATTTTAGGAAAATTTAAAACTTCCATACTGTTATCTTCCAACAGCAATATGAGAAATGCTCTTCCTCATCATTTAATCATATGCTGAGGAAAAAAAAGCCCCAAACAAATGAAGCCAAACCAAAAACAAAGCAAAGACAAAAGAATAACAACACAACAACTGATATACAGTAAGGAAGTAGAAATAAGACTATAACCAAACATAAATAAAAAAGAAGTGTTATTTGGTAAAACAGATGTGAATGGCAGCTCTAGTCTGAAAGGTGATATATAAATGTTTGTGCAAGCAAACAGTAGGCTTTAAAGCCAGTATAGTAACCATTAATCTTATGAACAAGTAAGGCAGGAATACGCCAAGATTGCTGGGTCCTTCCCATGTCACTTTGTACATGACTGAAACCATCAAAGGTATTCCCTGCCTCCTAATAAGTGTTACAAAATTTTCCTTTCAATCCCAATCCAGCCAAATATCCGCCCTACACATTTCATTCTGACTTACGTAAAAGAGGTTGATTAAGTCCTGAGCTCTGTATTGTTTTGAAAAGCGATGTGTACTACTTTTTATATTTATTTAAAAAAATAAGCCAAGCAGTGTTTCATTGCCTATTGTATTATTATGGAAGTTGGGATTCAACAAGAGAAATGTCATCCCACAAAGAAGTATTTTTGAGATGACTCTGACAGATCATAAGCTTTGGTAAATTAGCACGGCTCTGATGATTACACATGAGGAATAGCAATGTGAAACTGCTGAGTAGCTAGCCCTTTATCTCTGTGGTAGTTGCTTTTGCTGCCATTTCCTTTGGCAAAAGACTCAAAGCTATCAGCACAGATTCCATAAGATCCAAGAAAACAAATGTTTGCTCCAAGCAACTAGTGAATTATACATTAAAAAAGCCAGCTAGGAACCAACCGAACCGATGCAGTTTGAAGTGAGACAGAAAAGAATAAATGTTGCAGTGAAGCTTCTTGCCTACCAAAGTAATAAATTACATCCTGGGGAAGGCAGACATTTCTCTGTGACATGCCATGCGAATGAGGATTTGATGTGCTGCCAGGCAAAGGGTTTCTGAGAAGTATTCTGAATAGAATAATGGAATCATTTAGGTTGGATAAGACCTTTAAGATCATAGAGTCCAACCATTAACCATTGTTGGCCTTCTCTGGACACACTCCAGTAACTCAGTATCTTTCTTTTAGTGAGGGGCCCAAAACTGAACACAGTTTTGGAGGTGTGGCCTTACTAGTACTGTGTACAAGGGGATAATCACTTCCCCAGTCCTACTGGCCACACTAGTTCTGATATGAGACGATATTGACCACCTTGGCCACATGGACACACTGACAGCTCACGTTCAGCCAGCTGTTGATCAATATCTCCAGATCCTTTTCCACTGAACAACTTTCCAGCCACTCTTCCCCAAGCCTGTAGCTTTGCATGAGGTTGTTGTGACACAGGTGCAGGGCCTGGAACTTCGCTGTGTTGAGCATCATACAATTGGCCACAGCCCATCGATCAGCCTGTCCAGATCCCTCTGTAGAGCCTTCCTACCCTCCAGCAGATCAACACTTCCTCTCAGCTTGGTGTTGTCTTCAAACTTATTGAGGGTGCACTAGGTCCTTTGTCCGGATCATTGATAAAGATATTAAACAGAACTGGCCCCAGTACTGAGCCCTGGGGAACACTAGTTGTAACCAGCCACCAACTGGACTTGAACCCATTCACCACAACTTTTTGGGCCTGGTCACCCAGCAAGATTTTACCCAGCAAAGAATATGTCTGTCCAAAACATGAGCAAACGGTTTGTCCAGGAGAGTGCTGAACCTCCATATCTTCCTTCACTTGGTATTAGGTGACATATTTATAAACATTTTTGTTACATAAACAAGTAAGTTTTTCAGCCTAGTATATACACAACTCCTGCACCATGAAACTAGTACAGTTAAGTCTGGCTTTTCCTTGTCTGAGATACTTAGAGCACTATAACCTTGTGTAAATGCAGTACATGCAGGAAAAACTTGGCTTATATTAGCAGTTTGTTTTCCTTTACACAAAAGAATAAGCCATACTGACATAGGTTTTATATCTAAAGCCACAGTAATAAAGTACACTTGGATAACAGAAGCAGTACAGCTTTCATAATACAAAATACCTAATAATTAAACCTGCTATTCAAATAATACTTTGAGCAAAAATATAATCTCAACCTATTAAGTCAGTCAGCATTGCAACTACTCCATGTCTAGCAGTGGCAGAAATATTTTTAAAGTATGTGAATTTTGGTGACATTTTCTCCCAAAGCTTCAAAATTACAATATACTAAAGAGGAGAGACAGAATGCCTTTAAGAATTGTAAAATTTTCTAATGTCCACATTACTTTAAAATATGAAGTAAATTATTTATGGCTTTTGATTTCTGTCTGTTTTTAACCATTAGGAAATCCCGAAAAAATTTCAGAAGCAAATGTGTATATCCAAGTTCTTGACATTAATGATCATGCACCAGAATTCCCTAAATATTATGAAACATTTGTTTGTGAAAATGCAGTTTCTGGCCAGGTAAGTGTGAAGGAGCTATCCACCAGTTTCTTCATTACAACGAAGATTTGTTCTGTGATGCTACTATTCAGTATTGATCATTTCAGTACTGTGCATACAGGCTGTATTTTGTCTATTTCCAAAGTTAGTTATGTTAATATATGTATTGTTTGCAATTTGAATTTCAGAAGACTAACATTTACTTTTCTCACTTTAAAACAAAATCAATACATCTTGTTTGTCCGCAAAACAAGCAATAGAGTAGTACAGACAGAAACCTCTGCAAAAAAAACCCATAGGGCATATATTTGCTTCCAGTTAGTGTCACAGACATAAAACCTAGGCCTGATATTTTCAGCAACAGCATAACATAGTCTGGAAGAACCAAACTAAGACCAAATTCATACCAGATACTCATTTATCGTGAACTGATGTTTCAGTTATAGCTCATGCAGCACCTTCACTAGCTGGCTGCTTAAGAGATTGTTGCATTAAGCATCCTTCCCTGTAGAATTTTTCCATTTCCTACTCATCACCATGGGGAATGGGGTAACATCAGTCAGGTGCCCCAACCTCACCCCAGCTACACTGTTGACTCCAACAGTCATTTGTTCTTTTTTTGACTTTTTTTGGTTTTGTGGGGTTTTTTTGTTTGTTTGTTTTTTGTTTGTTTTGTTGCTGTTTGGGGTGGTTGTTGTTTTTTTTTTGTTTGCTTGTTTGCTTGCTTGTTTGTTTTTAAGGCTACAAAATGAACAACAAAAAAAGCAACAGCAAAAAGCTATAGACAGAAAAATGCATGTGGTTTTTCATGACATGCTTTAGCATTACTTGGACATATTAAAAAGTCCTTTGGGGGAATCTGTGATGGCTATTTTCAAATGTTTTACTATGTTTTTATTTCTGGATCACAGAGCCTCTCTTTTTACTGCAGCTTGGTTCACTTTGACTTTAGTCTGCAGTTAAATAAAGCTTTCCCTGTTGCTAAAGTAATTTTTTCATAGATTTTTGCATCTGTTCATGCTTCTGTATCAGCAGTTGATTTGTTCATTCTTCATTTTTATAATTTCCACTCTGCAAAAGCAGCCTCTTGTTCAGAGGTGCTTGAAACAAGACATTTCTCTTGGACTTCAGGTAACTCATTGACAAATCATGTACAGGTGTCAAAGCAAATGCCACTTCATGTTCCTTGTCTTTAAGACACCATGAATTAAATATAGAAGCTTATAAAATGAATATTTGTAATCCATGTTTTGGACTTGCCTATAATGTAAAAAACCCAGGCAATTTATTTCCTGAAATTTTTATTATTCTGTCATTGCCCACTAACAAGTAGCATCTGTGTGCTAACCCATTATTGGCCACTTTTCAATAATAATTAAGTATTTATGTTTCGAGTATTCTGAGAATCACTGGAGAAAATGACACTGTGAAGAGAAGTAGTAATAATAATAATAATAAGCTCTTTGAGCATAGGATACAGAATTATTCCTGTTTAACATTGTAATATATTACTGGGTGATGAGCATGATAATTTTCCCCGCTTTACAGACAGGCAAAATGTTAGTCTAAATTTTTTTACTTATTTTTTTTTTAATTGCTATAGCTTTTTGAAAGTCATAGGCATCTTTAGTTTAGCTTTTGGAGACCAAGACAGGAATGCTGAATAATCTTATTAACAAATGATCTCAGGAAGAACAACAGGAAATTGTTACTGAAATACATAATTATCACAGTCAGAGTTTATGATATTTTATTCAATGTTTATGATTTGAAACAGAGTTGATGATAGTTTATCTCCTTCAGTGTTATTATTCTCCTTTTTACTTTTTACTCACAGAAAAAAGATTCTTTATTTTCATTAGCAAGAAGCCAAAAGGTTCAAATGTGATTTTATAGATGTCCTGGTTGTCCACTGAATAGCACAATTTACATTTCAGAAGAATCAGTTTAAGCAGATGAAGGGCTTAATCAGGACCTTACATACTTTTTTATCTTAGCCATATTTCTGCAATCAATTCCAAACAGCTTGCTTTTATGAGTTTACGTCAAAGCTTGCATAGGTACTCTGTATCGTTTCACTTTCTGTAGTAGGTATCTCTAGCTGGAAATAATAGGCTGAGAGAGATTCTCAAAGATGTTCTGCGCTGCTGGAATTCACTTCCTTCCCTGATCTCTGCTAAGTTGTTTTTACTTTTATGGGATGCTACAAGATGTACTTGCATCCCTCAGCTTACAGGGTTTGGGGAAAGGGAAGAAAAGGCTCTGCAAAGGGAAAGGTACTGTCAAAAACTAAATTGTCTTATTCGGGTGGCTTTTTCTTGATGTCTGCCTGTTTTGCAATAAAAAAAATGTAGAGCCAAGTAAGTTAGCAAATTAGTTATTTTTACATAGCTTTAAAGTATACTAGGTTATGATAAAGAATGCGAAACACATCATGCATAAAGCCATTTGTTGTCCTAATTGTCCAAGCTCAGAGGCTGTTAACAGTAGCTTCACTCTAGAGAAGAAAGCTTCTTTTGAAGTTTTGGATTTTCTGAAAGATTATAAGAATTCATTGTCTAATTTTATTGAATGAGTGTTGATCTACCTGTCCCTATATGGTGGATTTGTGAGAGTTTAGCTTAGCCTCCAAAAGATATTCAAGCAAAAGGATTATATTTCAGTCTGTGGGACTATAATCTGAAATTTGAAGATAAAAATGGACGTAAAGAAGATAGATGGGTTTTGGCATAATATTAAATCTATTCATCATATTTAGTAGAATTTTTGAATGAATTTTTCACTATCCATTTCACGTTAAAGTTCTGTACTGTCCTATAATCCAAAAGTCAGCTGTATGCTAACCACAACTAAAGTTTCCTTTTGAATATATCAAAACCACTTTCACTTCACTACCAGTATTAAATGCACTATTTTCAAAATTACTTGAACATGAAAGTTCCTACGTAAAATAGGCTTCTATCCTAGTACAGCTATAGCTAGTAACAGACCAAATAGAACAATACTAAAAATGCATCCGAACTGCTGATACCCTTTTGATCAGACCTTTTGACTTCATAAATGTAGACATGGTAAATGATCACCACAATGAGGTATTAACTCTTTATAGTTACCCTTTGTGTGTGTGTACGGTAACTGAAAACTGTTGAATTCTAGAGGAAAGGTTCCATAAAAATAACCAGAACATAAAGTGGATCAAATCTGTCCCAAAGGTGACAGTAGAGACATATCAGCAAGAATGGGTTTGACCCAGAAAGCTTAAATCCCAAGGCATTAATAAATTAACTCAGCCTAAAAGTGCAGCTTGAAAGTTCACATAAACTACATCAAATATCCTATGTGTAAGCAGGCTGACCCTCCAGAATGTACGTTTTTATATGCATGGTAATTTCAGCCCTTTTATGGATATTGGTCTTTCTTCATATCATGCAGTAAACAGATTTCAGCTGAAGACAAGCTATACTGAACACATCTACATTCTGAATTACTGCTGTCTTCTGTAATGCATATTTGTTCTGGCAATTTTAAGTTCCTGTTATTTGGAGATCACATATAAAGTGACTTTGATGTTGCAGCTTGCTTAGTAATTTTTATTAGATCCAAAGTAGTGACTGCATATGCAGAGCACTTTGAATTAGAGAAAAGAAAAAAAATCCAGATTTATTTATTCAGTACTTGGCATATAATAAGTAATCAGCAGTTACAGTGCAAGTGAAGAGTACTCATTTGGTATTACTTTTTAGCATAATGAAATGTTGACACAAGAAAAGGGAAAATCTTTAAGCAAATTCTAGGGGGTTATATTTAATGTAGAAAATAAGCAATGAGCTGAAACAGAACCTTCCTAGCAAATCATGATGCAAAATTATTTTTGGTAGCAGAAAAGAGAAAGGAATAGGTTAGTAAACCAAGGTTTATTATTTCCTCTTGTTATTCTTTTTTTCATAATTTAAAAAACTGATCTTAGTAGCAGTGATAAGAAAATACAAAGTTAAAAAGAAAAAAAAAAACAATAAGGGCACTCTTTAGAGTATAAAACCATAGCCAAGCTGCGAAAACACCATATATTCTAGCAGGCCCATACTCTAAACTACACCTGTAGATGCAGTGAGTATAACCTCTGACATTCTGAAACACTGGGAACAGTGGCATATGGAAAATTCCTTTTTCTGTTTTATATGGACCATGATTCAACATTATGTCATAGTAGAATAGAACAGGTGGGAAGAGTTTATCAGCATATACAAACATAAAAAGGCACCTCGGTGTCATTGTGCCATGGTTTAAATCAGAACACATAGCTTGAGCTTAGTAATTATTATTCCTTTGCTGAGATGTACATCATTTTAGTTACAGTTGAGAAGAAACTCTTCACAGTAGCCCCAGAGAAATCAGATCAATATTGTGCCAACTTGCTTTAAATCAAAAACAACAAAAAAAAAATAGCAACAGTTAAAATTACAACTATTCTTTTGAGGTAGAAGGTCTACCTGGAAAGCACAGGTGGTGTCTACAGTGGACTATAGTCTTTTACCTACACTAAACTCAGATGTTCATTAAATATTACTGAACAATGACAAAAAACCTACTACTTAAAAGGCCTCTGTCAGTTTGAAGAAAACCAGTTCTTTACTTCCCAAACAGGTGGATGATCAGATCTCTTACATCCTATAAACTACAACAGAGCTGCTATTGAAGGACACAGAGGAAAACAAAACAAAAGAAACTAAAGTAGAGATGTATCAAATCTGTTCCTACTTACTTCCATCTGTTTAATGAGAATGCTAAGACTATATTTGGATATGGAAGCATGCACAAAGGACTCCACTCTATCATCAAAATTAATGCTACTGATGGCTGTGCAGATGGACATCTCCATAATTAAAAGTTAGTGAAACCATTTGGAATTGAGGAAATTAATTTTCAATGTATTTTCATCAAGCAGACATTTACTCCATACCTTGTTATTTGTAAGACAAATAACATGCATCTATACATTCAGTCCAGAAATGTTTACACAAAATCAATGAGAGATCAGAGTTGTTACTGATATCTTTAAACTCCTTCACTAATGATATTTATTAGTTGAAAGTGATCACTAACCTGATGGACGACAAAGTTGAGTATAACAGGCCACATCTTCCTGTGTTCTTTGATCAAAGTAACCCTTGCTGCTCCCAGAAGTGTTCTCAGTGTGTTTAGAAAGAAATAGTAAATGAGACCCACGCCTATGTACTGGAATCAGTTTTTCAAGAAAAATCAAGTTAATGAATCTGAATTTTAAAGAAATTTATATTTTCAAATGGACTGCTGGATTATTAAAGCTTGTAGATTAATGAGATTTGAAATAAGAGATTTTACAGTAATTAAATTTCAGCATAGTCAATACAACAACTGATAAAATCTTGCAGAAGTGGCACATCATTCACTCTATTTTCTTTGTTTGCACATTAAACGTAGGGTATTTTTAAACCTTGACTCACAAATAGTAAACACAGTTCTTCAGTCTGTGAGGCTTCCCAGGTGAAAGGCCAGAGTCTCATAGTTTAGATGCAAAAAAGCCTAGGAAAGTAGGAAAAAAAAAATGTTTCCCTTCTCTCTGGGTGACTTTTTCTTTACTGTCAGCAAAATCAGAGCTGCCTATTGCTCTCTGAATATTTCATAGACTCATCTGGGTTTTGCTGAATCTTAGTGGAAGTGATATAGTGAAAAATAAACAATAAGGGTTTGCCCTGCTCTTATGTTCCAAATATCCTGTGCTTGTAAGGTGAATCCTTAAAGGCATGTATGTCTAGAATAATCACAGGAATCTTAGGTTTGTGTTGAACAACAACATAGTGCAGATCAAAACAAAGAAAGGTAAATGATTTTTTCAGCTAGCCAGATACTCCTTAGAATTTTAGTGATTAGGTTAGATATAGATAGAATTTATGGAGGCAAATGCCTTCTGTATGTGATCTAGTGAAAGTTATTAATGAAATAGCAAAAGAGTAACTAAGTCACAACTGCAGTAATTTTATGATATTCAAACATAAGGGGCTCCTAAAAATATACTTTTCAAAGACATTACTACTATCTGATCGAATAACTATTAATGAGAATGAAAACTAGAAGTATAATTAGTGCTTCTGGTTTGGTTTCGTTTGGTTTGTTCCTTTGGTGAGTGGGTAGGTAATTCTTTACCAAGTAACTAAACTAGAAACAAAACAAAATAAAATTAAATATGGCTAAGATATCTGTGTAGATTGCTGTATGACTCTTCATCTTGAGTCTAGCTTGACACGCTGAATTGTATGGACAGACATACAAAGCTTTTTCTCAGCTACAGCCTTGGAGATGTTACCAGCAAATTATTAACAAAAGCCAATACAGTTTAGTCAGGGTTTTGTTTTTTTTTGTAGGTTTGGTTTGGGTTTTCTTTTAATTTGTGAGGTATATGGCAGAATATTATCATGAAAATGTGCCATTATTCAGGTTTTTAGACTGGATATGTAGTTTTTTTCTCTACTGCTGTTCATATTGAACTTATTCTGGGAACTATAACCCCTTAGAAAAAATGAAGTCCATAGTTTACTATCAAGGTAACATTACTGTTCAGTTGTGGCTTTTCACTGATTTCTTGATCTGCATGCCTATACCTTTATTTGTGACATAGGTATTTTTTCTTTTTTGCTCTGAGGAAAGGGAAAAAAATTTCCTCAAGAAGCTTCATCGCTTGTACGCTGGCACCAGGTACATCCCTGATCACTCCCCTGATTAGTGGCAATAAAAAAAGTCTCAAGGGTCCTCACTTTTCCACAGAGTGAAAATACAGATTTGAAATAAATTTCATGTAAAAAAGGAACAGCACTTAGAATATAAAGCTTCTTGGGTGCAAGACACATTTTACACTCTGCTGTGATGATTTCATCAAACTTAGCCTGCTTGAAAAGAAAAAAAATATGTGCTGAAGTCTTAGATCTCTGAAAAATGGTTTAATCAGGAAAGAGTTTTCAAAGGCACAGATAGAAAGCTATAGTCAGTTTGACTTACAGCTTTGATTTTAAAGCACAGCTTCTAGCATTCACATGCTTTCTGGTTTGGGGAAAGTTGCGGCTTCTAGTCTTTTGGTTGCAAATATCTACAAGACACAGATAACTGGTAAAATAGAGTCAAGTTCAAATTGGGCACTAGCCTTTTTGAAAGTTGGTGGTCTTGCCTTAGTTTGCTTTCTTTCTGATCAGCGAGGATACTGACTTACTAATATATGTTGACGCTTACCTTATTAAGCATTTACCGATAAAAATAACAAATAAAAGCTCCTTTTAAGCAGA
This sequence comes from Psittacus erithacus, assembly GCA_009867235.2. NCBI lineage: Eukaryota > Metazoa > Chordata > Aves > Psittaciformes > Psittacidae > Psittacus > Psittacus erithacus. Next base: position 20,201 of record WYDI02007191.1, read on the forward strand.
AATATTTCTGTTAACTGGAGTGTGGTTGTTTACTTATGGAGATGAAAGATATCATTTTGAATCTTAACTGTTGGGTTTTATGTTGCAATGACTAACTGATTTGACATATTTGTAAATGAAGGTTATTTTGCTGTCTTGAAAAAAAGCAGTCAAGAAGTTCCATAATCAATCTGTTATAATATTCAGAATCAACAATTCAGCAGATGAACTTATCACCCTATCTCACTTACTGGAGCTACAATACATCAGTTGAATGTCAATATATCTGTGGGCTAGAAGGAAATGGGTTTTGTATAGAGGGATTTGTTCAAATGTAGAATGATATACTTTTCACCTTGGAAAAAAAAAGGACAAAACACTGAATATATGATTACTTTTTCATTAATGGAAATTTCATTTACTGCTGGTCTTTTTATTTAGAAAATCTTTTACATAATCTCAAGATTTTAATGCCTGCCTCTCTCAAATAGATGAAAACTCAAAGCAGAGTATTTGCAGAATACAAGTCTCAATAGCTTGTTTGGGCATAAAAGGCCTATATCTGCGAGCGCATACCATGCACTGAATGCATATGCAGAGATCACATCTCTAGCATTAACAGTTTAACATACCTGTCATGTCCTTTTATTGTTTTAAAAGACAAGTAAATACTTTTATTCTTAAATAATCCTGTTTATTTGTTTCCAGCTAATTCAAAGCATCAGTGCAGTGGATCAAGATGACTCAGCAGAGGGTCACCATTTTTACTTCTCATTGGTTCAGGAGGTCACAAACAACTCACTTTTTGCTGTCAAGGATAATCAAGGTAGTGTCATTCATATAGCTCTTTAAGACCTTCCTAAAGAAGACCATGCTTCTAGTGGTCCTCACATCACTAATTTTATAATTTCTACTGAATAGAAATTGTCATTGTAAATCATAAACATTACAAAACAATAAATTAATAATACCACACATCTTAGTTTCCTTTTTCAGATGACTAACACAAAGTGCAAAAGTCAGTTTTATTTCAAGGAAAGAAATAATTGTCAAGATGAAAAATACATTGGCATTCTTTAAAATTAATTTTCTTAATGTTGAATATGGTGAGAAATATCAACTTTCTAGATAAATTATATATTTGTCCAAGAAACAACATTACCAGAAGGAGATTACTGTTAGTATGTCTGTTACTTCACCACTTCATCAAGACCAAAATTTTAAGCACAAATAAGAATGTAATATTATTTCCTCATTCATTCTAAACTGCATATGCTGATTACTGATAACATCATATGAATGTATTCTATATATATTTTAATGTTATTCAGAACCGCTAGTGATTGAGACTGTTCTTAAAAGAGTGGTATAGAGATGTATCAAGCAAAACCAGTCTGCAGTGAAAAAATGAATGCTATATAAGATAAAATTTCAGGGAAGATGAACACTTAAAGTCAGTCTACTGAGACTACAAAGAAGAGCTTCTTCAGGATCAGCTAAAATACACATTGTTCTTATTGACTTCATTAATTATTTGAATATTCTAGTTAGGTGAATAAATCAATTGAAATAAGTTTTGGAAAGTTCAGACTATATTGAATGGTGAACTACTCTCAATATGGTCAAAGGTAGTCAATGTATTAATATGTATTTCAATTTGCAGCTTCATTAATCTCTCAGTGCCAAGAAGAGATTATATTAAGGTCAAATTGTGTATAAGCCACAAGCCTTTCCCACCTTTGCTCATTCTGCACAAAGCCTGAGCAGAGCCACAGACAAGGCCATACATCCAATTTCTTTTGGTGGCTATTGATGGGTGAAAAAGTATCTTTTAAAATACTGTATCAACAGCTCTCAATCTCTTCCATTCCGCTGCATTTCTTACAAATGACAGCATGAATTGGAATAGTCCTAGGCAAAAGCAAAACTGACTCTACAGATCTGGAAAATTTTATCTTACAGTTACTTTCTGAGCTATAAAAGAAACCTAGAAGAAAATAAATGTAAGGGAGTTAACTTTAGTAGACTTTTTGTATAAGTGTACTATATATTATATAGAAATGTTTTTTTAGTTTTCTATGTGCATGTATGCACACATGCAGTAATTCACCCTTCCATGATAAAACAATTCTGACATATAAATATCTACAGATTTTTATTCTTTCTCTTATACATAGGTACAGACAGGGCTAATTTGTTTTAAACAACCTAAGTTTCAGATCTGAGTTAGTTGATATGCAAGAGGAACTGAACTTACAGTTTCTTGAACAGAACTGATATCTAAACACTAATAGATATAAAGCAAGATAAGAGCCTCTGCCAACTTTTTCCTTATTTAGATGGTAGGAGCTCAACTAGTTCCAGTTCTTGATTCAAGGAAGGAAATAAAAGACTCTCTTAGTGAAATATTTTCTTGGTTTCTCCTCTTTCCCTTGCCACCTGCTTGCTCTGTGTGCTGCCAGGCACATTTTTGAAGCCTTTAGACTGGTAAACCATCTATATTTCGTCTGTGAACTGCTGGATTGGTAGCAGCTGGTTATATGGAATCATTTTAAGAACCAATTAATTAGTTGGAGCAGGTGTCAGGTACTGAACACAGTAGGATTTTTTTTTCAGCTCAGAACATTAAAACCAGCTCCTAGGTTAAATTTTTTATTGCCCCTGGAATACACGCGTCAAAATTAAATGAAATTCATTCATGACTGACACAGAAAACCCACCACAGGTCAGTGTCTGCTTTACTTTTTTAGCTTTATGAATATGTAGCTTTGAACAGCACCATTATTTTTAAATAGGTCAGATTCCACTGGAGTTTTGCAGTTGTTGTTAGAAGGCAATAAATGCATATAATGCATAATCATTTATCTTCTAGATAACACAGCTGGAATTTTCACAGCAAAAAGTGGCTTCAGGAGGCAAGAACAGTTTTTTTTCTACTTGCCAATCTTAATTCTGGATAATGGAACCCCACCACTGACAAGCACAAATACTCTCACTGTCACTGTCTGTGACTGTGACACCAAAGTTAATACCTTCTACTGTCGATATGGAGCTTTCATGTACTCCATGGGTCTCAGCACTGAAGCTTTAGTTGCTGTTTTGGCTTGCATATTGATACTCCTAGGTATGTATGATTAAGACAAATTAATTTATTTCCTTCAACAGTGGGCTTGGTTAAGTGACAAAGATGTTCCCATTCCCTTGACTGGAAGGCAGGAAGTACTGTGCTATTTAGAAAAAAATTAGAAAAAAGATTACAGTAAGGCAAATGTTCAATTTATTTTCTGTTTTCTTAACTACAATTTTCTCTCTTCCCTCTCCCTTCCCCTATCCCTCCTCCATTTGAATTCTAACACGATGTCCTCAAAGTTGCTTCTAATTGAGTCATGGTCCTACCTGCTTCTCCAGCATTGATAATAATAAAGATTTGACGGTCCAAAGTCTATGTTGTGCCCAGGTAAAGCTGAAGATGGCATTAAATAAGAAAACTGGCTAATATAAGAATATATTATAAAGAAACACCACCCTACTCATTCTGCCTTAGGTATGCCAAATATTGAGCTAAGATCAATAAAAAATAATAAAGAAAAAAGAGAATACGTTACTCTCAGAAAGCAACTCCTTAAGCAAGCAGGGAGTTTCTTTGTCAATTTATACGGTTGCATCTCCAGATAACTTTTTATCCAAATGTTGTGCATCTTTTTCCTCTTAGGAGACACCATATTAACCTTCCTTACATTTGGGACCTTTTGGATGTATAAAGTGGGTTTGAGAGGAATTTAAATGCACAGGAGTTGTGCTTGTACCTTTGCAAAGGGTTATGCCTATCTGGCAAATGACACTTAAAACCAGAGCAAGCCCCTAAGGCTGGCTGTTCCTGCACTGCATGGGACTATGGCTGTCGCAAGGAATACTGAAATGACAGCACTCAAGAAACTACTTCTTCTCCTGGAGAAAAATCTGCTGTCACTGCTACAATGAACAATGTATGTGCCTTTTCTTCTGTAGAAGGATATACCTGCAGCATGCAGTGAGTGACACGTTGTAGCAGTAGGCACACTGCACTAATCATTCCCTGATGACTAAATATCCATCCTGAAATTCTGTATGTGTCTGAGTTAGAGAGGCTAAGGTATGGTAGCTTCTGAAGCCAGGAAGGAAAGAGAAGGGATAGAGATGGGTAGGCTGTTTTTTTTTCTAAGGTAAAATGACTGACCTTAGAGCTTGGTAATTGATAGTGATCACTAGCCTCAAGACCAAATTCAAGTTGATGCCAACAAAGATACAGAAAAAGACTTCCAAATCCCTGCTGTCTGTGTAATATGACATACCCATATTATGCCATATAGCTGTATGCTTCATAAAGTGCCATAGCCAAAAATGCCCCAAAACAATTGCTAGATTATGTAGTAAACTCCTTTTTCTACTAATGAAACTACAAACATGGCACTTCAAAATTAGAAAATGAAGATAGAATCAGGATTTCACTGAGCAGTGTGATGTCAAATCATCATTACAAATTGTACAAACTTAACACATTTTTTTTAATATGTCATAAAATAAAGAAAAATATAATCCAAATCAAACCAAGAAAACTGCAGCATAATATCTAGCTACACAAACATAATGGCCAGAAGAAAGAAGTAAGACTAACAGAAATTACACTGCCGTAAGAAACAAAAACTTTCAATGAAAATTACTCTCTCAAAGTGTTTGTTGATGAGGGCAAATACAGTAGTAACATTTTTAAGGTCTTATATCACTGAAATAAATGCACACAATTTTAAATAACCAATTTTTTTTATTTTTCTTTTGCTATATGAAGGATACCTAGGTAGGGAACATTTTTTTCTACCCTCATTATACAGTCTGACCTCTACTGGCCTATAAATAACGGTGTACAACACTAAGCATATTGTTGTTAACTACAAGAAAAAGATGAGGGTTGAAACTGAAGGCTTGCTGCTCTATTCCAATGCTGTATTTTGATCTGTCGTAGTAAAAATAGAAGATAAGAAAGACAAGTCCAATAAAGTTAATGAAATTATTTTGAGTTTACACCAGTGAAAAAAGAAATTAATATTTTTAAAATCACTAATATTCTGAAATCTCTCCAGAGAGTTACAGCTTATTTTCCTTAGCATAAGAACCGAAACTGGCTCTAATTATATCCGGTTGGTTCCTTTGACCTCTTTGCTGAATCCCTTGTTGATAACTCACTGGATTTTTTCCTAAAATGAAAGTCCATAATTTAATCCCACAGTTAAATAAGTAAGTTACCCAGAAGCAACATGTTTACCCATTAATTATGAGTCAGCATCTTCACACAGCTTTGAAATCTCAAGATAAGGTGACATGCAGGAAACTGCAGAAACAGCATGACTTACAAAAAAATACATGTGTTTTTATTTATCCCTATGAACACACTGAATACATACTGCAAGGCTGAAAACAACGGAAGAGTAGCTCATATTTATTGTCTAGATGGGAATACTCTTGGCAAGACACTAGCCATTTTTGACTGCATAGCCAAGTCCAGGAATGCACTGTTTTCCTACTTCTATCTCCCGGTTTTGAACAGGGAAAACAGGAACATACAAGTGAATTTCTACTTTCTAGACTTGCCTGTACTTCCAGAGTTACCTTATTTAAATTTGAGCTTTCCTTGTCCCAGGCAATCTTCAGAAGTGGCACCGGAAAACAGTCCCCCTGACTGAAATCATGGCCTAAACCTTGTAGTCAGTGTGAGCTTACAGGCAGGCCAGTGTGCATTTCAGGTTTTCTTCGATGCAGGGTATCTGAATCTGGCCACTTTGTGTCATGCACTTAAGGAACTGAGGATCAGGGAGACTACATCACTGCATTATCCAGATTATCAGTGGAATTATTCATCAAAGGCTTCTAGGTTGCTTTGCAGAGAAGTCCTTTTTCCAGCTGGAATAAACCCTTAGTGTCAACTGGGCCTATGGATATCACAAAAGTCAAAGAAGGGATATAGATAAACATATTAATCAGAAAGAAACAAATAACTAACCTACCATACTCTTTACAGACACAAATATTTTAAATGCCTGAAATCTTCAACTGTATTTTGGTAATTCTTTAAAATTAGATAATAGGAGTTTCTATAGATAGTGGTTTTATAATGTTTGGCACTTATCTCTGGAACATAAAGTTTTGGTTTTTTTCTGTTTTCCTGTATCATCATGTGTACCATTAGAAGAGTTCACCATGCAAAGGGGTTGGACAGTTGGAATTATCTGGGTTTTGTAAATACAGAATAACATTTCAAAGTTTTTGTTTCAAATGCTTTCAAGTTTTGTGTTTATATCACAATCAAATGAAATAGTATACAGTAAATATGTAGAAATAAAGTCCTACTTCAGGTGCCACATAGTCCTATGTAAGGTAAAGTCCTGTCATTGGTAATTATATCATGCTATGCCCTGAGTAAAAAATTAAAGTCCACAAACTACATTAAGATTTAGTTAAAAACTGAAATAATCAATCTCTATGGAAGTCATAGAGTATTTCAAAGGATCATTCAGCTAAAAATGGAATGAGGTAAGATTAAAAAATAATGCATTAGAATGAGATTTAAAAAAACTTTCATATAAGAGAGAAACAAGGTGCTCTGACTCATAGGCCTTGGTAGTAAGTACTGTTACAATGTCATGTAACATACAGCCTTCAAATATCCTAATCAGCATACGAAAAATAATAGAACCACACCCTGCATAGTCTATTGAATGGAATGTATCAACCAGCTGAGGAGGATATCTTGCTCATTGCCTCAGTTTTCATTTGATCTTTCTAGGCTTTGATCTGAGACAGAGAGATTAAGATTTTATATTTTGAATATTAAATTGATATATTATGTGATAAACCAAAAGAGTTTCAAAAAGTGTAACCTGTGTTTCCATCAGTTTCAAACTCCTCTCTACCAAAAGAACTGCTCCATTTCATTCCCCTATTTCATAAATCCTTTTTCAGCCATTTTCCCAGCACATATAATGCTCATCTTGAAACTATAAAATTCATAAAAATTACAGCTCTATAAATTTGTTAATCTTTATGATACATAATATATATAATGTGTTAATATGTAGCTTCACATTGCAATAACACTGATATAAAGAAACATTACAATTTTTAATTCTTTCTAAGCACATTCAAAATTTCTGGGTCTATTATCTGTTTATTTTTTCCCTTGCAATTTTTGGTTTTGCTTCTTTTTTTTCTTTTTTTTCTTTTTTTTTTGTTTTTGTTTTTGTTTGTTTTGGTTGGTTTGGTTTTTTGTTTGTTTGGTTGGTTGGTTGGTTTGCTTGGTTTGTTTGTGTTGTGTTTGTGTTTTGTTTTGTTTTGCTTTGTTTTGTTTTGTCTTGTTTTGCCAGTGTTCTTTTTGGCCATTCTAGCCATACGGCAGCAGAGGAAGAAGTCTTCCTTTTCAGAGAAAATGGAAGAGTTCGGAGAGAACATTGTCAGGTATGACGATGAAGGAGGTGGCGAGGAGGACACAGAAGCCTTTGATATTTCAGCACTGAGGACCCGCACTGTCATGAGAACGCATAAGCCTCGAAAGAAGGTTACCACAGAAATCCACAGCCTTTATAGACAGTCTCTGCAGGTTGGCCCTGACAGTGCCATCTTCAGGCAATTCATCTCAGAAAAGCTTGAAGAAGCGAATATAGATCCTAGTGTTCCTCCATATGACTCACTTCAGACCTATGCATTTGAGGGGACTGGCTCTTTGGCAGGATCCCTCAGCTCTTTAGGTTCAAACATGTCAGATGCAGATCAGAGTTACGACTACCTTAAAGACTGGGGACCTCACTTTAAATATCTTGCAGGCATGTACACTTCCCATAGAAGCGTGGGGGATTAGTTACTCTTTTGTTTGTTGCTTTGTTTCCCTAAATCTCAGCAGACAAAAAAATGGTGGATTTTTAAAAAGGAGATCATCCCACATTTATGCATGAAAAATAAACGCCCAAGTGTTTTTCCTGGAAAGTCTTGGATGCAGAGATCTTTTTGAAAACCGCACCAGGTATCTCTTGAGGTGAGGGCAGGGAGACTCACCTTTGAAAATCTCATGGCTATTTAGGTGACTGAAGGTAAACTGCGCTGCTTTGAATATCTAGACTCCATTCTGGATACTGAAAAATAATGAGCCCTGGAAGTACAAAAGAAGGAGTAGAAGCCATATATAGATATTGTAAATATTCTGTCATACATAAGCTTAAAACTTTCCAAAGTTAAGACAGATTTTTGCTGTTGCAGTTGAATATATCCATTAACCAAAATTAAACATGCATATTTGTATAATGCTTCATTATATTGATATACATATGTGAAAAAATAGACTCTAGATATTCTAACACAGTTATCAGAATTGCTCACAGAATCGTCTATTTATTGTTCTTAAGATGATAGAACTAAAACAAATGTCTTTTCCTATAAGTGTAAAAATAAAGACCTATTACAACATCAGCAAGTGTTTGCTGCCATTTTAGTTTTTAATGGAATTATTGCAAAATGCATAAATCAATGCTTAATTTAGCAAATAAGATAGAAAATACAAAATCAGTTCAAGGTAGAATCAATACTCAACCTAAACACTGCAATCAACCACATTATATATTAGTGTACTTAGTACAAAATGCTATCCAAATACAGGCTGTTTTCCTTTTATTAAGAGTTTAAAACATGACAGATTTGCCAGCACAGATTTATTTTTTTTTATGGAATATAAAATTATCTGCAGTAGCCAGTTTTATTATTACAATATTAAGAATCTTTAAAATGCTAAGCTGATAGTTATAAAACTTTGTGTGTAACTTTAGATAATAAGATAATAAAATGCCTTAATGTTAATCCATTTTTGAAAATGATCCTGAATCATTCTGCGAGACTCAGATCTGACTTCAAATTTAATTTTTTTTTCAAACATTCCATAATGAATACAAAGTTGTCTCAGAATATTTCTTTACCCTTAATTATATTACAAACCAGCAGCAATTTTAGATCCAAGGTCATCAAATATGTTCAAAATTGTCCGGCAAAAGCAACCTGCCTAGTTTTTATTTACCTCTCTTCCATCAGGTACTTCTTTTAAAGAAAATTCATCATGTAGCAAACTGATACTTTTCCACAGGTAAAAGCTAGCATCAGGATAAAGAAAATGATGCAATACATTTCTCTTCCACCTTCCCTGCAATGTTTGTTACAACTACTGGTCACTGGAGAAAACCAGGGCACGTAGGCTTAATGGAAAGGTAGCAGTACAGAGTTTAAATTTCTGTCAGCTAAACATAAAACACGTAAGAGTTTGAAAATCTGGAGATGTCTCCAATATGTGGTCTGCTAAGGGCAAAAACATTACTCATGACATTCATAGATTGAAAAATACATGGTGGGGGAGGAGGTGTGTTCTGACCAGATGAAGATGAAGCAGCATTTGGTCATAAGGAATACTGGTTCTCGCTAGTCTCGAGCTAGGATGACAATATGAGCAGCTACAAAACAGCTTTAAAAGATGCACAGGTAATAGAGATGCACTGTTTTAATGACTTTTAACGTGTGTTGAATGGCTCTCAAACAGATTTGACAAAATAACTTTCACTTGAGATAATAGTATACATATTAGTAATTCATTCCATGGACAGTAATAGAGAGAAAACAGCTGTACATGTTGGAGATGGTGAAAAATACATTTTAGAATTAGGTCTATAGATTTATGTGGTTTATTCCCTGAATAAATCCTTATTCCACAGGTACTCCAAGAGGCATTAATAGAATTTCTTGTGCTTTCAAGAGGTACTTAGTACAAAAAAGATAACAGTCAGATCCTTTCTCAATCCAGAGGATTTGTCCATTTATGCTGGAAAATAACCTTGAACACTCCACCATATTTGCACTTACGTTATAATTTCGTCTTTTATTATAAGGAACTTACTTTAACAATAAATAAATTTTGTAACCACTGCATACAACTGTCATGTAGTATTTTTGTCATGTAGTTTTTTGTAAACTGTGTATACCATTCTCTGTAACTTCTATATGAAAGTGGATGATGGCCTACAGTGGATCTTAAATGATTTTTCTAGTTGAAAAGGCATGAAACCATGTTTGCACAGCAGAGGAAGGGAGTGTTTTGCTTTGAAGTAAGAAGTTGTTCCTAGATGTTACTGGATCACATCTTATTAGGTTCCTCATATTCAGCCTAAGTTAGATATGTCAATTAATCTCCACATGTGAGAAAAGGATCACTGAACTGACCTAGTAACTTCACATTTCTTTTAATCTACTGCATTTCATTTAGCTGAAGAGTGTCTACAAACAGGTTTTGTAGAAGTGTCTGCTTATTGAAGAAAGTAAACATTCTGAGGGAGCCAAAATTAAACGCAGAAAAGATATCACAACAATTAAGAGTATGAAATCCCTGGTGGTGTTCAAGGCCAGGATGGACAGAGCCTTGGGTGACATGGTTTAGAGTGAGGCGTCCCTGCCCATGGCAAGGGGATTGGAACTAGATGATCTTAAGGTCCTTTCCAACCCTAACTATTCTAGGTTTCTACAATTCTATGAAGGATAAGGTATAAGTCAAAGTTCATGATAATAAGACCTTTTAAACTGTGGAATGCTTTTTCCAAGAGAATCCTCCATTATCTTTATCTTTTAAAATTCCTTAGTACTTAGAATTAGCTAAGCTATTGGCTGAAGTGTAAAGGTCAAGTACGGTACCAGATGGTAAGTATGTATTCAGCTGGTCATGACCTGACTGAGGAAATATAAAGAATACTTATTGACTGGACAAAGGAAATAGGATCATACACACTGCTTTTCTGTAAGAATGCTTTCAAGGGTTATTCCTGTATGTCTTTTCTGTAACACAGTGATGAGACAGGACAAGAGCTGGTTAAACACCTGACAAAAGATTGGCTTCCTGTTTCTGTTCTGATTATAGGGATTCAGAGTGCTGTGTTGCTGGTTTTAGCATTTAAAAGTCACGGAAATAAAGACTATGTATATATTAACAAATACTTAACATTAAGATGTTTTAAGTTAAAAAACAGAGGAACAAAATCAGTTGATAGCAGATTGCAGCATCAGATTCTTTGCTGTGACTGGAAAAGGGCATTTTGTTTATCAATCCACTCAAAGTAAAATATTTTCATGTGATTTTTATTTTATACATCACAGTGTAGGTTTTTTATTATTATAACACTGAGAAGCAATCCTGCTTGCCACTGAGGATAGTCTTTAATTCACATAATTTTTCTACCACATTGTCTCAAAAATAATGTCATTACACTCCTAGCTTTGCTTTCAAAATTTGCATTGGAAATGTGGTTGTTTTAACACTCACTCATAACTGTATGGGGTAACCCTGTCAGATGAGAGTAAAATATTTTTTAAAAGACAATATATATTTTATGCTTCAAAGTCACATCTAATATATGCTCTCTGAGGAGTAGAAGTTGAAGGAGATTATGTGATTTTACATTCTGACAAAGAATACATTTTACCCTTGATCCACAATATGAAAAAAAAAGAATAAATGTAATACTAAAAAAATCAGTAACGATTAGTAAAATCTGTAAGATTTCTCTACCAGAAAATCACTAAACCTGTATTTTACAAAGAAAAATAGAATGGATTAATGTTGTTTTAAAAAGTTGATACAATTTATAATATCAATTTTGATGCTATCATGTTTATTCAGAAAAAAATATTTTCATATATGGGTCTGTATCAGCCTTATGTCTCATACTGTCCAAGGAACAGTAAGATTCAACTATAGTGCATGGAAGAATAAAATAACATAGAGAGACTGCTTAGATAGGTATGAAACACTTTACCCACATGTCCTGGGTTCAGCAGTAGCAGTCATTTTTCTTCTACTTAGTAGCTGGTGCAATGCTGTGGTTTCGACTTTCGGCCTTGGAACAGCACTGATAACACTGACGTTTTTAGTTGCTGCTCAGTAATGTTTACTCTGGCCAAGGACTTTCTGAGTCTTATGCTCTGCCAGCGAGGAGGGGAAACCGGGAGGTAGCAGAGACAGGACACCTGACCCAAACTGACCAAAGAGGTATCCCATATGACATCATGTCATGCCCATTATATAAACTGGAAGCAGTTACCTGGAAGGGATAGATCACTGCTCGGTCAGGCTGGGCATCGGTTGGCAGGTGATGGGCGTTTGTATTCTCTTCCCTTCTTATTTCTGTTATCATTATTATTATTGGTGGTAGCAGCAGTGGTTTGTGTTATACCTTAGTGACTGAACTGCTCTTATCTCAACCTGTGGGACTTGTATTCTTTTGATTCTCCTCCCCATCCCTCTGGGAGCTAGGGGGAGGAAGGGGAGGAGAGTGAGCGAACGGGTGTGTGGTACTGAGTTACCAGCTGGGCTTAAACCATGGCATTTTTGATTATAGATTTCTGGAAATGCAAAGAAAGACATGAAATGAAGAGCAAGGGAGGTCAACCGATTCATGTAAACGGTCAGCTCCTGAGCTGGAAACAAGTTTCCAGTCCACTGCCCAGATCCCTGGACTACAGTGAAATTTTTGCAGCTCTGTTCGTGCTTCCTTGGTGAATAGCAAAATAAAATAAAAATTCTATATTCACCTGAGTTGTTCTGTTCTGGTTTTGTAAGTCCCTTTGAACAACTTTTTGTGTGAGACTGTCGTCAAACCAGGTGAAAGTAATGTAACTGCTCATTTCTTGTTTATGATGCTTTTTCCTAGCATAAACTAGTCCATGAGAGGCTTTAAAAAAAATGAAAGTGGAAGGTATGGCTCAGCGAAACACTTTATCTTGTTCTCTCCTTGGTATATAACTTCCCTAGATCTTTTGCCCTCTTGTGACTTGAAAGAAACGTGAAGTCTTAGCAAATGTTCATTATGTAGGTCTCTCACAATATTTGATAGAGATTTGCTGATGCTTCTAGTTTGCTTTTTTTTTTTTCCTCCCTGTCCAACTAAATAACTTTATAATGCAAGTCATTGTGGATCCAATCAACATGCACCAAATAGCTTCTGTAGCAGACCTCTCTGGAGCCCCATTTCATACTCTGGTGATGAAATAGACCTTTGCAAGCTGCTAGTGATGTTGATATAGCAGACTAGACCTAATTAACAGGGTGAATGTATCATACAGAAGAATTTTAGCTTTCTAGATTTCTCCTCCTCATTGCTTTACCAGTTTGTAGGATTCTGACAGGTGTGTATGCTTGTGTCTATTTTCTTGATCCTTTTTGTGTGATCCTTAATAAAAAAAACCAAACAACAAAACCCCAACAAAATATTCAGGAAGCAGGTAAAAATGCTGCTGTGGAATGCAGTTTGAAATGGTTCTTACCAGGAATTCTGCAACTTTAACTGTAATAAAAAAGAATTTTGACTGTCATTTTCCCTTTGCATGGCAAAAATATCCTTATTGACACCTAACAGTATTTCTGCTATTGCAGAGACCTGGGAATTCAAAGACAATTTCCTTCATCTTGTTCTCTTAGTGTGGTATGTTATAATTTTTTTACTGTACCTATTAAGCTGGCGATGGTGTGCTGAGAATGATTTTGTAACCCTTACTATGGAATTGATAATGGGAAAGATCTAAGGTAGATATAACCAGAATGGTTACATACAGATGGTCTGGTCTCATATTCTTATTGGGGTTTATTATTGTTACTATTTTTATTTTAAATAATTTGACGGAAGTCCCACTGGTTCTCATAGAGGACCTCAACTACCCCAACATCTGTTTGGAGAGCAACATAATAGGGTGCAAGTATTCTGTGAGTTTCTAACAGTACAGGTGACAGCTGTTTGATGCATGAGCTGGATGGACAAGTCACAGGACTAATTCCATGGGCTGGCTAGGAGCTAGTCTAACTAAAGTAGAGAAAGGTCAATATGGTTGGATGGGTGATAAACTGGCTTGACCACTGTGTTCAGTGAATTGTGGCCTAGACTTTACTGGTGCCCAGTCTAGTGTATTCCTTAGGTATTGTTACTGAACTTAATATTGCTTGTCCTCAGCATTTCTCTGGGCAACGGAAGGGAGTGAACCTTCAGCAAGTTCACTGACAGCACCAAACAGGAGGAACATTCAATGTGCTGAAGGGTAGGGGTGCCCTCAAAAGATACCTGATGAAGCTAGAGGCACAGGTGGCAATAAGATGAAATGGTTGGGAAACATTACTCTAACTGTTCATACGGGTTCTGCTTTGACAAGGGTCACTTGTTTGTATGAATGATAGAATTAATTTGTTCAGATTTATATAAAAAAAACCCCAATACAACCAAAACATATGTTGTCCAGTAAACTGGAAGATGTAGCAGCTGTTTGAGTGTGGAGTTTCACATGCTAATATGATACTCACTGTTTCTTTTGCTTAGCTAACTCAAAAGGGAAAGCAACATGTTAGCTAATTTAACTTTAGGGAAAATTTTCCCCAAATGTAATAGTTACATCTGGAAATATTCTAGCTGGGAGAAAGGAAAAGTACACAATAAATAGCGTAACCATCTGCTTATCTAGAAAGCTCTTAGTGCACAGATGAGCTCAAAGCACAGGCTTTCTTTTTGTTTTGGTTTTTTTTTTTTGATGATTTAAGAGGTATAAACAACTTTTTTGCTGACACTGTAATATGCATATGTAGGTATGTGTTTTCTTAGATAAATAATGTCATACTAAACCCTAAAATTCTTGCTTATTTCTTTGATCTTTGTACTTCTTCACGTTAGAAGAAATCAAAGACAAGAATTGCCTGACTTCCTGGGAATTTAATATTCCCTGCCATTTTCAAAAGTTGACATACCCTAAAAAATATTTAGACTGAGTCCAGGTATACCTGAAGGACTTTTGTATTCCTACCTCCTTACTACTATCTTATAGTAGCTGCTAAAGGAAAATCTGATAGCCTGTCCCTTAAAGAAGAGTGTGGGAGGATAAGACAGAAAACAAAAGCCACGTAACTCAAAACTAAAATTAGAAATTAAGTCACAAGTCGTCTTTAATAACAAAAAGTGCAAACAAACAAACGAACAAAAATGTCTTTTAGAGACCTTGAAAAGACATTAAAAGGTTAATTGTAGAGATTAATCTGAGACATAAACACTAATTTTCTTTCCTCTGTGACTATTTTAAAATGACATGAGACCTCGGATCCATCCTCTGAGCTTTCAAAAGTACATATGTGGCAACAGTGTAAATATAGGAAAACATCATCTTCTGATAGATTGTACTGTTTTCTTCAATGCTGTCTACACTTCCAGTTTTTAAATTAAACTTTAAGCACATTCTAGTAAACAGGCCAGCTCAATCCGACATTACAGCTTTCAAAAACTTCCTTCCAGTCTCAGATGCTAATTCTTACTATGCATGCTTCCTCACCAGAAAAGCTAATTATCCAATTTACAAGTCTAAATGGTCTAAATCCTTAGCACTTGAAACTGATATGTTAAAATCCCAGGGCACACTTTCCCCTATCCTGTGAAAAACAATTACAAAATAAAAAAATACTTACTGATTTTCTTAGAAAGTATTTTTCTTATAACTGAGACAAGATTCTCAGTTCAGAGCAATCAACCATCCATACAGCAAGAAGTCATACTAGAAAAGTCCTTAAAATAATGTCATTGTGGGAATATTTATGGTGCTTTTATTTTTTTTTAAGTATGAAGATGTTTACTGTTAGTATTGTTTCATGCAGGCTTGCTTTGACTGATGGATGGGGAAAAAGTCACTAAACAGTTGTACTGCTGGAAATTCTGAGTGTCTGTAGAAGCACATGGTCTCATAAGACTATACTCATATACTTTAATACTGAGCAATTTTATAGACTCATACTATTGAAACAATTCTGAATATGTTTGCCCAATACTTTTAGATTAGTGTTATTTTGTATTGCTGGACTTGCCTAAAGACTTTGTTAAGTACTTTGCCAGTTGTCTATTAGGTTTCTGCATCTCATTGCAAAAAATCAGAGTAAATAGGTAGGACTAAGTCCTTGAGTTTTGAACCACTACTCTAATAAGCCTTCATTGTTGCAGTGTGCTATTTGCAGTGTTGAAAGCCTCCGTCAACAGAACTTGTTTTGCAAAGTTCTTGAAACAATCCTAGTGAAGTGTAGCTAGGTCTGCTGGCTTTATTTATTTATTTTTCTGCTGATTGCAGAAAATAGTTTTTGCATCTATTTAAGCAGTGAATTTTTATTGCTTTACAAAAGACCTGAAGAGCCAGGGTTTACTGAGAATTACTGCACAAGGAGCTTCTGCTAAGTAGATGATTATATACATCTTTTCATGCTCCTATATTAACTAAATGCTGATTATTATGGCTCCTTTTTCGTTTTCGTTCTTAATTTTTCCTTTTTTTTTTTAGCTTAAGTTGGTTCAAGTCTTAGCATGTAAAGTATAGATGTGCTACTGTAGGGTCTACTTTATATACCACCAAGATTATTGGTGAGAAAATCCTGATATCCAGGATTAGCTTCACACTGTGATTAACTTTTCAGTGGCAGCAGGATAGGATTTTTAATCTTAGGCTTTAATAAGTTTGTGTCAGTTATCGGATGAACACTTTGGTTAGAAATAACGTTATTCTCATATGAAATGTCTTTATTCTATATCCTCTTCTTTTTCTCAGGTTCTCATAAACCAATTCTGCAAATAATTGTTATTCTTTCTTAAAGGATTCATTTCAAAATAGACTCACATAAAGCTTTCAAACGTCAATGTTTCAGTTATTTTCCTTTCCACATGTGAATCACATGTGGCTGTTAATGCAGCAGCCACTGCTAAACAAATTAGGCTTGTCTGTGGCTTACCTATAGGGTTTCAACTGCAGGGAGGAGAGAAGAAAAATAGTAAATAACAAGAACCTAAAATTTACTGAAGGTCTTGCTGCAGTTTTGGGAAAAGACTGGCCTAAAACCTGTTATTAACTTCAGGACATTTGAGAAATAAGAACAAGCATGCTCAGAAATTGTCAGAACTTAATACACTTCTAAGGGTTGACTTTTGAATCTCAAGCTCACTAGCCATCATCCAATAGTGCCCGCGGCACTGAGTCTGTAAAAAGTGATTGCTCTCTGCTTATGAGATAGTAATTTTATTTTTGTTTTTATTATATTTATTATTCTGTATGTATTAGGCTAAAATATTTGGTGCTTTACAGTGCTACTCTTCTTGAAATAGGTATGGATCCATTGTAGAGCTTTTAAGACCTGTACAATCCAAGGTCTTTCTATGTAGGTATGTTATTTTGTCTCAGAAATGCTCATTGATTGGGTTTTACTATAGGATATCCAAACTCACCAGATATTTCCCCCCCGTCAATCCCACTGTAAGTGCAAGATTTATCTACTTCCAATTACTAAAAGTATAGTCATACTAAAGATAGCTGTAAAAACTAATTGTTAGTGTGAATATTGATCCACACACTTCAACAGCTAAAAATTATTGCCTTTACTGCATTCATAGGCAATAAGGGCTTCTGTTCAAGGGACCAGGAAGGCTTGATGAATTCATGACAAATCCTGTACAAAGGTATACCAAATGCAGCATAAAGAGTCATGTAGTATGTTCAGCTGTAGGAGACACTACTGAGAAGACAGCAAGAGAAATGTGATACAGGTAGGAATCTGCACAGGAGATGTTACACTCCTGTCATCCTGGTTTATGTGTGTGTATGCATGCATGCATGTACAAATAAACAGGTAGGTGCAGAATATCATGTGAATATTCCCATCATTCTCTGAGCTGTCTAGATGCCAGCCAACTGTAGATATAGAAACCTTATTGCCAATCAAGCACAGAAATAAATCCATATTAGGAAGAAAGTATGCTAACTGGGTCCAAACCCAGCTCCAGTATACAGCTCCAGAATCATAACTGGCTTACATGTGGTTGCCTTAACATATCTACATCTGTCTGTCTGCATCTTTCTGCAGAGAGATGCTGTAATAACAGCCTAGCCCTGACTTACTCTGTGAGGATTACTATATTACCAGAGGTCAAATTAAAAAAAGCGACTTTTCAGGAGAGCAGGCATTAGTATTTTGTGAGTTAACGATATTAACAGCATCTAAAAACACTGCAGATTGCAGAAGTGGACCTTCCGTTATAAATCACTTGTTTCTTCAAGTAGTGCACTGTTTTCTAATTAATTGCTTATGTAAGACTTATAGAAACTCAGGGCTAGAAATTGCTGAAAATTATGGAAGTGTAGTTGAGCGCTTCAAACCAGCTATGAAAGAACAAAGGTTAAATTCTGCCTTTGAGCAGTACTCATGTTAGGCAGACTATAGCCTGAAAACATTTGCTTTATGAAATAAACTTCAGCTATTTTTACTCTGCACAGAGCATGGAAAGCCAGGCAATTTACTGCAGTAGAGCAGATGCTTGTTTTGTTTTGCCATTATTATTGTTATAAATAAAAAGAATGAAGAATAAGAGATCCCATCCAGTGGAGAAATGTTATTGCTATAAATGAAAAGTTCCTAAATACTGAACAAATTAAGAAATCAAACAAAGAGAGATTATTACTTAAAAAGATCTCCCCCCCCAGAAAGAAAAAAAACAAACAAAAACGAATAAAGGAAGGATTCTTATAATAAGAATTGAAAAAGAAAGAATAAAATGCATTATGGACTGAGCTTTCTTTATTCCTACACCACGGTGGGTCTCCTGCTGTTTGGAGCCAGAGAAAGGGTACTGTAAGTTAAATAACGAGCTTCCCCTTAAAGAAGGCAGAGCTCAGTGGTGTGGCAAGAAGCACTCATCTCATCCTCCTCATTGGTAATTAGGTCACAGTTTATGAGAAATGCCTTGTTCTGAGCAACGCCATCCATAGTGAATGCAGATGCCCATTCCTACAGCAGCAGAGGACACATGGCAGCCAGTTGTTGCAAGACTTATCCCATAAAATCATAGGTGCATGATTTAGGCATGCTTGTTTGTGGGAAGGGCAGGGGAGGAGAAACCTACTTTCTGCATCATAGAGATAAGTTCATGCATGTATTCTATATATATGTATGAAAAAAACTTGGTTGTGTTTTCCAGCACTACAGGAACACACTTTGGACCATTTCTCGAATACCGGGAGAGAGATTTGTTCTTTCTGCATGCACTGTTTTTCCCACAAAGTAAGGCTAGAGAACAAAAGAGAGATTATGTAGCTCAGTAACATCAGGCTGTCTGAAGACTATGAGTTTTTCTGAATAAACGGCCTCCCTGGAAGTTTGCTTTGCTGACAGTAAGTTAGGCTTGATGATTGATCTAAAAAAGCCAAACCTAGTGCTCAAAAAGTTAGCCATAAAGAACACAGTTCCAGACTGCACTGCCCTAAGTCATTATGAGCTTTGCCTGTAGTGTGTAAGGGGAATAAAAAGTTTCTCAAATATTCTGAGGCTACACATAAGGCAATTCTGATAGAGGAGGCTCCCATGCAGTTGGCATCCTTTCCCCATAACCTGTTTTACAAATTGTACATGAAGGGTCCATTGGATCTATCAGGTTGCCTGGCTGATATCCCAGGGCAGACAGTTGGCACTAAGTAGGAAAGACAAATTCTGGTTGTTCAGTATGTGACAGGATTTTTATCACCAGCTATCACAGCTGATGGCACTTGCTCATTCAGTTTCATTGAAATGACATTTTTATTCATTTTCTTCTTAGTAGAGGTTTCTGGGTGAGATGTTTTACAGCTATTATATCAGCTCCGTATACATGTATGTATATATAAAATATTTATATGTCTTCCTAATGAAAATTTTGGACAATGACATGATGTTCACTGGAGTTTGTCAGGTATGATGGGATTACAGTATGAACCAAGAGGAAATAAAGCTAGCCTTAGTCTATGTTAATAGTTTCGGTGTGTTTCTTTTCCACTCATTCTAAGCTTCCAAGTTTTGGCTTCAATATTAGCTCCCTCCTTGATTGCTGTTTTTTAATTTCAATTAGCATTTCTTATAAAGGACATTAATACTATTATTCTATGATATATTAACATCTACCTGTAAGAAGCAGATGCTAAAGTAGTATCTTAATTTTCTTCTTAAAAAGATTAAATACTTAGACGTTTAAAAAAAAATTATTTAAGTACAAACCATTGAAAAGTCAAACATTTCAAAAATTTAAACTATGTAACTGAATATATTTTTTATTTCTGTTGGGTTTTTTAAAGTGTCTTGATATGAAAATCAGGGAAAAGGTCACTAAATATGAAAAAAAATTATTCCAGGATTATAGGAACCTAAAATACAAAAAAAGCATTTTTTTCTTTCAGGTTATGTGTGAAGTCTTAACATATATCGATACTTTATTATTTTCCTTCTGAGACTTTTGTCTCATTTCAGTAATAGTTTCTCTAACTCTGAGACTTTGCATTTGTTTTTCCATTTCACTCATAATTTTTCACTCTTCTACTGTTTCTTTGAATGATTTTTTTTTTTTTTTAATTTCAGGAGAATGATTACTATGTACAGATTTTATTATTGAGGCATTGACCAGCACTGCCATATCTAATGTTGAGGGGTGGAAGGTTCTAAGTTCCTGTCCCTTCCCAGCTCCCCATGAGCCATCTTTGAAGATCAACATGAAAAGCAGACAAAAATCTCATTCTGTTTCAAAAAAGCAGATATTTGAAACTGTCATAGAGTGCTGTACTTCCATAGAATCACAGAATGCTGCAGTCAGAAGGGACCTCTGGAGGTTACCTGATCCAAACTCCCTGCTCAAGCAGACACAGTTGCTTGGTTGCCCTAGACCATGACCAGATGGCTTCTCAATATTTCAGAACCTCTCTGGTCAATCTGTGTGGGTGCTCACTCACCCTCACAGTAAAAAAATGTTTTCTTCTCCAAACAAACAAGTCCCAGCTCTTTCAGTCTTTCCTCATAGGATTAATGCTCCAGTCCCTCCATCATCTTTCTAGTGCTTTTCTGGTTTCTATCCAGGAGTTCCATATCTTTCTTGCACTGAGGAGACCAGAACTGAACACAGCACTCCAGGTATGGCCTCAACAGTGCTAACTAGAGGAGAAGCATCACCTCCCTCCCCTTGCTACCCATATTTTGCCTAATGCATCCCAGGATAACTGTTTGGCTTTTTTGCCACCAGAGTACATTGTTACCTCATCTTCAGCTTGGTGTCCACCAGGAAGCCAGGGTCCTTTTCCACAGAACTGCTTCTCTGCTAGTCAGGCCCCAGCATATGGTGGTGCTGCAATCACCACTCCCCAGCATATACTGGGGAGGTTCTTCCTCTGCAGGTGCTGGATTTGTTACTTCCCTGTGCTGGAATGCAGGAGACTCCTGTCAGCCAGTCTCCAGCCTGTTGAGGTCCCCCTACGGTGGCAGCACAATCCTTTGGCATATCAGCCACTAATCCCAGTTTTGTGTCATCCACAACTAGCTGCGGGTACATTCTGATCCATCATCCTGATCATTAATGCAGATATTGAAGAGGACTGGACCCAGCGTTGATCCCTGGAATACATCACTAGTTACTGGCCTCCAAGTAGACTTTGTGCCACTGAATAGCAGTCCCTTGGCTCAGATGTTCAGCCAGTTTTCAAACTACTTCTCTCTGTTCATCCAGCCCATACTTCATCAGCTTCTCGGTGCGGATCTTACTGCAGATAGAGTCAAAAGCCTTCCTGATGCCTAGGTCTGCAATATCCGCTGCTCGTCCCTTGTCTACCCGGCCAGTCATTTGATTGTAGAAGGCTATCTGGTTTGTCAAGCATGGCTTCCCCTTGGTGAATCCTTGCTGACTACTCTTAATCACATTTTTACCGATGTGCCTGGAAACATGTTCCAGGAATTTACTTTTTGTTTATGCATCACATTCCACTGTATTTAAATGTTACTCTCACAGTAAAATCTTCAGAAAGTCAACTTTCAGACCTCTAGAGGAAAACTAGTGACTTTGATACAATTTTGATTGATTCTTCTATCCATAAAACAGGCTAAGCTGCTGCATAGGGAACAAAATACATTTATTTTTAATTGGCTGCTGAATTAAAGGTATCTTGTAAAATCCTTTTTTTCCCCCCCTTTTTCTGACACTTCTAGGGAAGTGATTACTAGCCCCTTTATGAGGCACAGCTTTATCAGTCTTATGTCAATTAATTTACTGTACAATTTGACTGACTAATACGTAAAAATAATGAATAACACAAATAATTTTGTATATTTAGAATATACTTTTCTATAGCTGCTTGACAGAATTCTGGAAAATTATCTGGGATTTCAAAGAAAGAAAATAATTGACTGTAACTTGGCATTCATTGGAATGTTTTTCCAGTCGCTTATAAAGGCATTGATTTCATAGACTAGCTTCCAAACTCATGTTAGCAATAAATCATTACCACCAACTTCTAAACATGTGAACCAAGTAGTGATATGACTAATCTACAGAGAAGCTGGCCAATTTCCAGTAATCTATTTACATATTTCATATAAATAATTTGATGGAAGACTTGTCAGCGTTCACTTTTCATATAAAATACTGGCTTCCGTTAAAATTGTCTATTTTTTATAGCGCTTCATTATATGCCTACGCACCATCACAAATGAGGACAGAGAAAGGGGGTTTTGGTGGTGTAGGTGGGTAGAGGGTAGTTGTTTGTGGTTTTTGGGGTGGGTTTTTTTTCTCTCCTGTCTTGCAACAACTAACATCTGACACTTCGTTTGCTTGAAAACAGTAATAACTACTAGCCTAAAGATATCTTCACTCCACCTTTAAAATTACCATGTAATGGCTAACACTACAACTATTTGAGAAATTAGCTCCCATGCATTATTTTCCCTCCTTCCTTCCATTTTTTGTCAGTTTAAGCATTTTTTTAGGTACTATTAGATGTTATTTTCTAAAGCAAAGAAGAATTTGTAATGCTACAACTTATGAAGTAACAGTTTTTAAAAAGCTGGTTTTGTGTTCTGCTTAAATAATAGCTGGCAAAAATGTCAGCTGTGTGTTTACTGCATGGCCTCTGGAATTTTTTAAAAGTTAGAATATGCACCACTTGAATATCGTATGCCTAGTGGCATATACCTAGTGGTTAGTAGGCACAAAACTAACAAAAACCCCTTCTGATTCTGACACTGATGAAATCTAATACAGAAATCACAGGTAAAAAATTAAAGTGGAACTCATCAATGTCAACTTTATGTTGTTGTTTAGTGTTCTTATCACTCAGCTTTTCATGAATGTTTGAAATGGCTTCTAATATCAATGAAAGATGATGCACCACCCAAAATTTGCTCTTTATACCATCGCTGTAGCTGTGCAAGAGCTAATATAAAAAAAAATCATGGAAAACTTATTTGTTTTCTCTCATTAATACATTTTCAATAGTATATTTACCTCTTTGACTGGAGGATTTCTACCTGCTACTTTTGTTTCTTTTATTCACTATAAAGTATTCAGTTTAGAGAAGGAACACATCTCTTCTTTAAAACCATAATGACAATTTTTGCATACAGTCTAATAAAGTCAAAGAGGCTATTCAATTTATTTTTCTTTCACCTGTTTATTTTTCTGCATTGCTACTGATTTTCTTCACTAGATCAGTCTTTAAAAACTGAGGTTAGTTGGAGATGAAACTAAACCTAAGTTTAGAGTCTTCTCTTCAGGTAGTTAAGCACGCTTGTGTTAAAACCTTGTGCTTTTTTTTGGTTTCTTCATATTATTACCAGATTTTTATGAGACAGTGTCATGGTTTCAGCCCAGCTGGTAACTTGGAACCATGCAGCTGCTCGCTCACTGCCCCCCTTCTTCCCTTAATCAAATCAATATTTTCTTGATTTCTTCTCCAACTTTGGGTTTTGATTTGGGTTTTTTTTTTTTTTTTTTTTCCCAGTCTTCAGGTTGTGATACTGTTTATTCATATTTACCACAAGCATATTATTTGCAAGACTAGATTAGAGCATGAGAAAGATTTCCATAGCTAACAACTTAAGCTGTTTCTCTTTATTGATATTCCTGTCCCAGGTAGTCTATTTCAACCATTCTATTCTCTATTTTAAAATTATATTTATCTCTGGTGACATGATATTTCTAGAAAAATAAAAAAAAATTAGGAAAACTGTTTATCTTTACAAAATCAACCAATTGGCACCTACCAGATTAAACTTGAATGCATATTGTCAATTTTCTTTACTTTTTAAGAAAAAAAATACTCGTTGCATTTGCAGAGCTGGGGGTTTTAATCTGCTTTTGTCGTTACTTTCACCATTCAGCTCTCAGTTCATGTGAAATTGTGTTCTCAGCAGCAGTAGCATTGCGTGATATATGTACAGAGATAATATTTAATCCTAGAAATGTACTTTTAAATGCATTATCATAGCTTCTGCAAGGCTAGTCGTGGCTGAGTTCCTGTTGAACTTAGCAGTAAAGAAATTTTGATCCAAATAATATCAATGACTTTGCACATTAACATTGAAAACACCTGCAACATTGTCAATGTGCATACAAAGCCTTCAGGAAAACAAGGAGGTAAAATGTTAGATATATCTTCTGAGTCTTTTGAGTGAGAAATCTTGTTAGGAGTGTTCTTGTCCTTTGACTGAGGCAGAAGTTTTATTTTGAAAACAGTTGAAATGGTTCAAAACAGGAACAAGAAGAGAGCTAATGTGCAGGCTTACTTCTTGGCTTTTTAATATATAGTAGCTCACCATTAGAAACCAAAAGGGGTACATACATCTTTATGAAAATAAACTTTGTTTGGAAAAGAAAGAAAAAAAAAAAGGAAAATCTGACTTTCAATATGACTTATACACATGAGAACTCAGGCTTTCCAAACTGGTAGAGAAATAAATGGTATAAAATTAATACCTTTTTTATCTTGATCCAAGTTCCAGTCCCCAAAGAAACAAAAATAGTTCAAGCCAGGCAAACTGATCTAATCTCTTTGGTAGAAGTTATTCTGTGAGCCAGATTACATATCAACCCTATCCAGATTTGGGCTGATATTTTAGAGACTCCATCTCTTTGTAGAGATGCCACTTTGCCTTCCCATTCCTTCTGTCATGATTAAAATGCTGTACTATTTAGACTCTTCAAATAATACAAAAATGGCGAAGTATCAAACCTTGTAAGAGCACTTTAGAATTTAGTCAACACAGATTTTAGGAGAAAAGGTGATTTGTCATCAGTTTTTAGTTAGGACAAAAATCCTGTTCACATTTCCAAAATTATATAATATTTGGGAACTAGGCCTCTTAGCATGTAGGTTGCATGCCTAAATGGAGTTAGAAAAGAAGTGAGGACAAAACTTCCACTGAGACTTGTAATCTACAAGTTTGCATCAGACTGCCTGTGGCTTGGAGATGTAAACAATGTATGATCACATATGTATGATTTATAGTTTCCTGAGGCATAAACATTGGAATTTTATGGGATACTCCTGCCTGAAGCTGTCTATGTAACAAGGTTGCAAGACATAATAGGTGCATAATGATTGAACCATGGTAATGAGGCATGACTGATTTAGCTAGACTGAAAAGTAAGTTGTGTTTGGTTTTGTATACAATTACCATTCCATGCTCTCTAATCTGTGGCTGGAAGCTTTTCCTAAGTCTGTCTCTTAAGCCTTATTCCTGCCCTGCCAGTGTGGGTAAATGTAAACAGGACCACAAGTACAGTCTTGAAGGTAATAGATCTAGCCTTCAGAAACAGAATATTGGTCTTTATGGGAATATTTCAAAAAATCTATAGAAAAATGAAACCATAGGGGAGATAAATACAACTGAATAGGTCACAGTTAGACAGTCTTTTCTGGGTTTCCATTTCCATTGACTTTTTTTTTTTTTTTCCAAATAGAATTAGGCATAGGGCAATTATTTTTACTTTTTTTTTCTTTTTTTTTTTTTTCTTTTAATAGCAGCTGCTATCTAATGTTGACTGTAGTAGTTTATGATTCCATTCCAACAGACCACCCTGATACCATTTTTACTGGAAACAAAACCAAGCAAACAAAAAGGACTTAAAAAGCCAACCAACCAAGCAAACGAACACTGAATTTATTTCGAAGTTCAGCATATGCTTATGTTCTTTTTCTAGGGAGTGAATGAATAAAAACTGAGGAAATCAGATGGATGTAATTTATTGTTAGGAATGCTTATATGTAAACTAAAATTATTTTTTAGTAGAAGGCTAGAGGCATGGTATTATTAAAGGAATTGTAACTCTTTGTTGGACTCAAGAGACGAAGCCCCCAGCCGTTTTAAAAAGTCTGGGAAAAAAGGAAAAAAAAAAGAGTAAGTTAAAAGACTAGAGGGAACACTAATCTAATGTTTTTCAATACTTTGTTACAGCTCAAGGAAAACCCTTTGGCTGAAGCACTACTTCTAATGTTATGTTGCTTTTCTAGGTTGTATTTTATTAATGTTTTCTTTTGTACCACAGTGTGAAGGGACATAGAGCTTTTATGAGGAGTGTATTATCTTACTAAGAAAGGACATTAGAAGAAACTCTTTTCCCTTAGAAAACACAGGTTTGTAAACAGATTTGATTTTCAGTTCTGGATCCTCCTGGCTTGTTAGATGACCTTTGACAATTTATTTAAAGGGCTTGCACTGAAGTTCCTGTATTTTTATGCTACACTGATATTTGCAAAATAACCTCTCTGAAGGTTTTTTAAAGGGTGAATTACAAACCTTTATTAAAATCTGCATTGCGATAGTGAAAATTGAGATAATGTAATTTTTTTACTAATCAAAGTCTCTTGGCTTTATATCTTCAGTTCAGCTGTGCTGAAGCAATACCTTGTAGCTAAAAGACATTGTTATCTAAAACTTTAGACAGTGTTCCGTAATTTGAAGTTGATGGCTCTCCAGCTGAACTTCAACCAAACTCAGTTTTCCCCATAAATATTCATTCTTAGAATACACCTACTGCTTCATATGACACTCTCTTCATCACTGGATAAAAATGGAGGGATTTTCCAACACGCTAGTACCTGAGAAATACCTCACTCACAGCATCATAGCTCTGACAAAAAGAAACCTTGTCAGACAAGATATCCCCAAGGGTAGCTGAAGTAAACTGACCATCCTATGAAAATATACAGGGTAACCTGACTTTCTCTGAACTTATAAAATTACTTTGATACAGTAGTTTCAGGTGTTTTTCTCCTATGTTACAAGGTGTTTGAGAACCTTCTTCACTCTCCTGCAGACATGTGAGACCCTGGGACTCTATGCATGAAATGTAGGAGTTAGTTAGCTCAGCAGTCTGTTCCTCTCACCTTCCCTCCCCACCACCCTTTCCCAAAGACAATGGTCATGCCAAAGTCTCCACAAACATTCTGAATTTCTCAGTACAATTAGGTGTTCTAAAAAATATGTTAACTGAGCAAATAAACTGTTTATTTCTATAAAATGGAGCACTTAAAAAAATAGAAAAGCTCTAAACCAAGGTACAGCTAAAGGTTGGGCAGAGAGGTCATTATGAGAAGCCCTGAGAAGAAGGACTTAGGTGTGTTGGCCCATGGGAATCTGGGCATGAGCCGGCAGTGTGCCCTCACAGCCCAGAAAGCTAATTGTATAATGGACTGCATCAAAAGGAGTGTGAGGTGGGCCACAGGGATGGTAAGGGGCCTGGACCACCTCCCATACAACGAAGGTCTGAGAAAGTTGGGGCTGTTCAGCCTGGAGAAGAGAAGGCTGCATGGAGACCTTATAGCAGCCTTCCAGTATCTGAAGGGGGCTACAGGGGTGCCTAAGAGGGACTCTTCATCAGGGACTGTAGTGATAGGACAAAGGGTAATGGGTTTAAACTTAAACAGAGGAAATTTAAGTTAGATATAAGGAAGAAGTTCTTTACTGTGCAGGTGATGAGACCCTGGAACAGGTTCCCTAAGTAATTGGTGAATGCTCCATTCCTGGCAGTGTTCAAGGCCAGGCTGGACAGGGCCTTGGATGACATGGTCTAGTGTAAGGTGTCTCTCCCATGGCGTGGGGGCTAGAACTTGATGATCTTAAGGTTCTTTCCAACCCAAACAGTTCTATGATTCTGTGAGGTATTTTGACATTTTTTTATTTATGCACCCTGTGCATTCGACTGGTCTATCTTCCAACATATTTTGTGGAAGTCTCTTTCATCCTGAATGATGTAAATATAGGACAGCGTATTTACTCAAATCAGCAACTCACTATAGTCTTCATCACAATAAAATTTGGGGCAATTAAATTTAAGAATGAATTCTAACCTATGTGGTTATGGTAGACAATGCATAATAATCATAGGATAACAAAGGCAATACACAGAGCAAAGCAACTTGAATGGAGGTAATAAGAAAACTGCAAGATGAGTTATTGTCCACATTAGTGTCTCCCTGAAACATCAGATAGGAAACAAACCGGTTCAAATTAAATTATATTTGCAATGGTTCAGTACCCCTAAAAAGATCAGGCAGATTGTTCTTTCCATATGATCTGCCTATTTAAATTTCTACAGCTGTACCTATACTATATTTGGCACATACCACAATGAAGCCCTAATTCTTCATTCACTCATCAGAAAGCTGATATACTGTTGAGGAATGGCTTGATGAGAAAGGGCATGGCTCTCTGGAGCAGTTGTACAAGCAGACCAAATGCTAGGCTG